>JASANF010008652.1:0-41514 GCA_030248245.1 Trissonchulus sp. WLG1_4
TTCTTTCGTACGGAGGGGGGGGGGGGCATGACCGAAATTAGACGGGGTAAAAAAAAGCCATGTGAGGGGAAAAATCCACTTTTGGAAAATGGTCTGGTGATGCCGACAAACTTAGTAGCTACTCCAAAAGACTCATGGTAGTGCAAAAAGACGTTTATTATTCACACAAATGCGCATACTGACACTTTCTCGATCCAGTTCTGGAAACGGGCCTAATAGTCGGACTCTGCCATTTTGAGGTCTTTTTGGACCGGTAAGTAGTACACAACCAGTCATACCCACTTACAGTATATTGGTGCGGGAAAAAACCCAAATTTCAACTTTTCGGGTCGTCCTGTGCTCCACATATATAAATCGGATCCATTAATGCTCGCGGCTGTTATAACGGCCATCTTTCGCGTAACTGTTGCACTAATAAAATGGATTCTAACTACTCACGTTTCTGAGTAATAAGTCTCGAAACCTCCGGGAAAATAAACCCTATACCCTAGTGAAAAATAAAACCCTATACCCTAATAAAAAAACCCTAATGCGGGGAAAAAACCCTATCACTTTTTTTGGTTGTTCTATTAGCAGTGAGTATAAATACAATTTCATCGTTTCCTACAACTCTTAGGCTGCAGTATGGACTAAAAAAACCGTTTCTCCGACACCCATGTGACTCACAATGACTCTTCAAAAATTGACCCTTTTTGGCAGAAATGACTTCTGTCCAAATATGCATTTTTTTCGTATATATATGGTCCAAAACGACAAAAAACGACGTTTTTCGGCCGAAAAAACGGTTTCAATGAAGTCTACGCATGTTTTTAGCCCAGATGAATCAACTTTTGTAGCAACAATGGGCGAGCTTAGCAAAAAATTGTCACCAAACAAAATAGGGTTTTTTCCCCGCAATAGGGTTTTTTTCCCGCAACAGTCACAGATCAACCACAACGTTTTTCACTGTTTTTGAGCTTCAGAAGTATAGAGGAAAGGTAACTGTCTTGAAAAATGCAAACGGCGTTGGCCAAAAGTGTTTTTGTGAAAAATTATGACAAGTCAAAAATTTGGAAAATTTTGTCACTTTGGAATTTTTCAACATGCAAAATTTTGAAATTTTATAAAAAATGCTACAGGCCTCAAAACTGCACAGAAATTGGTGTGGTAAGTCAGTTTGGGATGCGCTTTCCATCTGCATACTCAAAAAGGTCCTATGTCGTATAGTGGTGCGGGAAAAAAAACCCTAGGTGCGGGAAAAAAAACCCTACGCGTTTTGCGGGGAAAAAAACCCTAGTGCTTCCTGGCCGAACCGTTAGACATAGGCCCTTTTTGAGTATGTAGGTGGAAAGCGCATCCCAAACTGACTTACCACACCAATTTCTGTGCAGTTCTGAGGCCTGTAGCATTTTTTATGAAATATCAAAATTTTGCAAGTTGAAAAATTTCAAAGTGACAAAATTTTCCAAATTTTTGACTTGTCATAATTTGTCACAAAAACACTTTTGGCCAACGCCGTTTGCATTTTTCAAGAGAGTTACCTTTCCTCTACACTTCTGAAGCTCAAAAACAGTGAAAAACGTTGTGGTTGACCTGTGACAGTTCAAAGTTTGTGCGGGAAAAAAACCCTATTGCGGGGAAAAAAACCCTATTTTGTTTGGCGACAATTTTTTGCTAAACTCACCCATTGTTGCTACAAAAGTTGACTCATCTGGGCTAAGAACACCCGTAGACTTCATTAAAACCGTTTATTTGGCCGAAAAACATCGTTTTTTGTCGTTTTGGCCCATACCCCGACACCCCTTACGAAACCTGTTTTGGTGATGTTTCACCAAAATTTGACATTTTTTGCAATATTTAGGTTTTAGCTGCTGCGTACCACTTAAATCCAAGAATGATAGACGCGCGCGGTGTTTGTCTACTGTTTCTAACGTAATAAGCGCAAAAATCTGTTTTTAATGCTTATAAATACGGAAAAAATGCATATTTGGGCAGAAGTCATTTCTGCCAAAAAGGGTCGATTTTTGAAGAATGATTGTGAGTCACATACGTATCGGAGAAACGGTTTTTATATATATATATATATATATATATATATAAATTTATATATATATATATATATATATATATATATTTATATATATATATAATATAATTTATATATATATATGTTGATGTTGTTGTGTGATACTAGCCCATTGATATTGTTGTTGTTGATAACTTTATGCCTTCATATATATATGCATATGGTTGATACATATATACTGATGTTATGGAGCTGTTCTTGCAAAACCTATATATATATATACATATATATATATATACAAAATATTCAGGCAAAACTTATTTATGAACCAAACAAAAATATGAACAAATGGTAAAAAAACCGAGAAAAACATCCCGAAAATATTTAGAAAAACCCCAGGAAAAACCCAGAAAAACTCTAGAAAAAACCCAGAAAAACCCCAGAAAAAACCTAGAAAAAACCCAGAAAAACCCAGAAAAAACCTAGAAAAAACCCAGAAAAAACCCAGAAAACCCCAGAAAAAACCCAGAAAAAACCCAGAAAAAACCCAGAAAAAACCCAGAAAAAACCCAGAAAAAACCCAGAAAAAACCCAGAAAAAACCCAGAAAAAACCCAGAAAATCCTGGAAAAAACCCAGAAAAAACCCAGAAAAAACCCAGAAAAAACCCAGAAAAAACCCAGAAAAAAACAAGAAAAAACCCAGAAAATCCTGGAAAAAACCCAGAAAATACCCAGAAAAAACCCAGAAAAACCCCAGAAAAAACCCAGAAAATAACCAGAAAAAATCTCGATAATCAGAAAAAACCCAGAAAAAACCCAGAAAATACCCGGAAAAAACCTAGAAAAAACCCAGAAAATTTCCAGAAAAACCCAAGAAAAAACCCAGAAAATTATTTTTCTGGGTTTTTTCTAAATTAGAAAAAACCCGGAAAAAACCCAGAAAAAACCCAGAAACCATTTTGGTTTCTGGGTTTTTTCTGGTATTTTTCTGGGTTTTTTCGGGGAAAAAACCCCCCACGGCCCAAACCCCCCCCCCCCCCCCCCCACACCCCCCCCCCCCCCCCCCCCCCCCAAACACGCGGGCCGCAACCGCCCGCCCCCCGCCCCCCCCGACCTAAATCCTCCGGAAGACTACATATTATATTTGGCCCCTTCCAGGCAACGGACCATGCGGACCCACTATTGATGGATAGAAATTGAGTTTGACTATGTTTAAAGAAGTGATTTCGTAGTTTGCTATTTTCATTTGAGACACTTCGCAATTTTTTCAAAAATTTTAGAAAATTTCATGTATGACCAGCGTTTTCGTATGTTGTTGATAAATAAAAATAATTTTTCTTGATGTCCTAGTTGTAATAAGTTGAGTTTATGCAGTGTTATGGTGTTTCTTGACCTCCGTTTTATTTTTGAAAAAATCTGTTTTTTTAGTGAAAATATTATCGAAAAAAACGGACTATTTTCAAATTATTTAGCGAAACTGGCCGCGTCATAGCAACAAATTGAATGCTTAAGTAAGCTAAATGTAACTAAGAAACTTTTGGGGCAAGAGCTATGTATGTAAATTAAGGTGGCACTCCTGAAATGTGGGTTTTGGCCATTATTTTGAAAACGCGCAAAAATAAACATGTATCGTAAGAACAAAAGTTGATCAAAAGTGAATTTCCTTCAATTTGATGTACATATGACACAAAAAATTTTTTGAACATTTTTGAGCAAATTTCGTCAAGAAAAATAGATTTTCACGGAAATGCCTTCACAAGCCAGTGCATTTACACGTATGTATGTAATGAATTTGAAAGGCTGAAAAACACTAGCAGTTGTGTTTTACTGAAACGTAATTAAAAATTTTTGGTGTTTTATTGAGGGTGGTATAACTTTTTTGTGAACTAACGCAATACTTTCTGCATGAAACAGAAATATAGTGCGTGTGAATATAAACGCAAATTTTCGGCTTGCGATTTTAAAAAATTGGCAGAACGAAAAAAGTTAAAATTTGGCACATAAATGCACCTTGTCATTTTCGAGCGGTCGCAAAATTTGATTTTTGGCAAATCGATAGTATCTGAAAAATTTAGCCAAATTTATGTTTTTCAAAAGTCGCAATTTTAGTGTTTTTAGATAAATCAATCATATTCATCAAAAATTACTTTTTGCGACCGCTTGATCACGTTGAGACGAGCAAAATGAGCTATTGATTGTGCAACAGCTACTTACTTACGAAGAGAAATCGCAAGCCGAAATTCCACTCACGTTTGCTCTACAGTGAATGCTAATTTGTATCAATCAACTTCATTTTTTGTATTTAGGCATACTTTTATACCAGCTTGCCATTGTCTATCTAAAATTGGCGCCAAACTGCCGTTTTTTGTAAAGTCACATTTCAGGAGCGCCACCTTAAGGTTGCGCTCCGAGAAGTTGCACGTACTTCGAAATTGTAAATTCTTGCTTTCACGTTTATAATGGAATTTAGCAAGGTGCGCGGTATCAAATTGAGCAATTTTGCAAAAGGATTTGACTCAAGTCATTTTTTGTGTCTGTCACGTGACTTGCGAAAACTGTATTCACAGGGCACACATAAGTCAATTCAAACTCTATCAATTTGGACAATTTATAGCTCGTTTGAAAGGTTTTCAAACGTTTGGGATGCTAAATTTTTTGTTTTGTGAATTTCGTTTTAAATTTTTAGTTATAACGATTTTTAACTTTTCATGCAACTTTAACAACAAGTATCTCGCTTCAAAGTCCATCTATTAAAAAAAGAAAATTTAGGCAGTTTTTTTGATTGTTCTTGTATATTGTGTCAAAATTTTATGTCTCAACTCAAAACGTGCGATTTGGAATCTGTGCCCTTTGGTTATGAGTATGACCTTGGTTTTTAACTGAAATATTGCTTGGCTTGCTGCGTGTTTTTGTTTTTCTGTGCGAATGGCTTGATTTGACAGACGTTTGCTTCAACTATGTTTGTCTATTTATCAAAAAGGAAAGTAATTTATTTTTACTCCGATTTTTTGCACACTTTTTTATAGTTTGGTCATATTAGAAAAATATTCACAAAAACGCAAATTTCAGATTTTGGATTTTTTCCAAAATTTTTCCATTTTGAGTTATACATATCAATCGACTCCTGAACACCTTCTGAACAACTTTTCTTCAAGAACTATATGTCGATTTTGCTGCAGAAAAAATAATTCGCCAAAAAACAAATTCTCGAAGCGCCACCTTAAACAATCTTGTCGGGTTTGGATAAAAATTGCCATTGTGTTTTCAAAGTCGAACTCTGAGCAATAAAAATCATATTAAAAAATTTCTACACTTTATTTTAAGAAAATAAAAAATTGTTCAACTCCGCAGAGTTTGAGGCTATAATTGCGCAAAATTTTGGAGTAAAATACTGTAACAGTAATTTGCAATCTAATGCCGAAAAGTTGGTTTCCTATTCACACTGCCTATATGTGAGTCTGATGTCTGTATAAAATTTATGCATAAAAAACCTGTCTGTTTTTAAAACCTCGAAAAGCGTTGATGCACTGGCTTACTTGCTGAATTTGTTCGAATGTCTCAACTCAAAACGTGCGATTTGGAATCTGTGCCCTTTTGCAAAAAACCTTGGTTTTTTTTATTGAAAAGTTGTTTGGCTTGTTGCTGTTTTTATTTTTCTGGCTGAATGGCTTAATTTTACAGACGCTTGCTTCAACTATGTTTGTCTCTTTTTCAAAAAGGCAAGTAATTTAGTTTTATCTCGATTTTCTGCGCACGGTTTTTTTAGTTTGATCGTATTGAAAAAATGTTCACAAAAACGCAAATTTCAGATTTTGGATTTTTTCCAAAATTTTTCAATTTTAGTCATACACGTCAATCGACTCCTGGGGCCGTATTCTCAAAATTACCTGCAGGTAAAGGTAAGCTAACTTTACCCACAGGTAAGGTAAAGGTAAACTCGTATTCTCAGACAACGACTAAAGCCAACGTAATAGCAATGGTTAACTTAATATTCGGGCCAGTAAAGTACTTTCTCTTGTTCCGCAGCTAAAGTTAATGTATTGTGCAAATTTTGAACCTCAACTGTCGATGTTAACCTTGTTTTCAATTTTAACTTTACCCTTACCCACAGAATTAACTTTACCTTCACCTTACCTGTGGGTAAAGTTAGCCTAACTTTACCTGCAGGTAATTTTGAAAATACGGCCCCTGAACACCTGCTGAACAACTTTTTTCAAGAACCAGAGGTTGATTTCGCTCCAGGAAAAATAATTCGCCCAAAAACAGATTCTCGAAGCGCCACCTTAAGCCATTTTTCGAAAAAATATTACAAAATTTCAAAATTTCAGTTTTTTAGTGAAGGTTGCTATATTCAGACTAAATTGAGGCCCAGTTTGAATTTGGTAAAAAATTGGACGATTCTGGTGAATTTGGCTAATTTTTCGAAAGAAACGCGGTCAATCTGGCTTTGTTTTGATTCTACAAACAAAATTGTAAACAATATTCCGACTCTATTTAAACACGTTCAAGGCCGTGTTTACATTGAGCTTTTTTTCGCGATTTCCGGCTTTTTTCAGCTGCTCGAGCAGCTGCAAAAAAGCCGGAAACGGCGAAAAAAAGCTGGAGCAGCTGAAAAAAAGCTGGAACTGCAGCGTTGTCATGACAACGGAGCAGCTAGTCTATAGTGACCGCCATACTTATCCGCATTTTTTCAGCTGCTCCAGCTTTTTTCCAGCTGCTCCAGCTTTTTTCCAGCTGCTCGAGCAGCTGAAAAAAAGCTGCAGCTTTTTTCAGCTGCTCGAGCAGCTGAAAAAAAGCTCAATGTAAACACGACCTAAAACGGAGAAAACACGGGTTTTCGAAAAAAATTGCGAAAGGGTCCCTGAAGCAAAAATGCTTCCCCCAAGGTGCTCAACTAAAAAAAAGGTCCACTATTCCCCCCCCCCCAACTGCATTTAACCAAAAAACCACAGGTTAAGACAACTGACAAGGGCTGTTTTCAGGTGTTCAGGTTTTAACCGATTTGATTCAGTGTTCTAGAACGACTGATCATCTGGGTATCCGCCCGGAAGAGGGCTCAACCTGCGGCCTCATCTTGATAGTGCATCGCGCTCCTTTTGTCCTCGCTTTGCCAAACTTTCTATAATATTTCTTTACGTTTTCGCTTATTATTTACGTTTTCGCTTATTTTTTACGCTTTCACTTATTATTTACGCTTTCGCTTATTGTTATATTGCTTTGCCTGCTTTACGTTACGATTCAATTATAGTAACTAGCCAATATTATTTTGATTATTTTGCTTTTGCATCATTCATAATCAGTCATGGGCGGCACGCGTACCGGTTCTCAATCTGGTGGGCAATCTGCTACACAACGTGTTTGCGGAAAATGCTCCTCTGTTGTTGGATCATCAGATTGGGTACTCTCCTGCACGACCTGCAATGCTGCATGCCACTACAAATGCTTGGGATTCGATGATGCAACGTATCGGGCCTACCAAAAGGTTTTTGCTACTGGAGTAGCAATTTATTATTGTGACTCATGCAAGGATCGCTTTAATTCCATGGAGCGTCGACTGACCGAACTGGAATCCCGAATCCAGCAGCCTATCCCAGCCTCATCTCCGGCAGTGAATGTTCAAGAAATTATTACCGAATGTGTGAAGGCAGTCATGGCTCAGGTTACCGGGCTCATGCCTACTATAGTCGAGGAACTGTGCGAACGCCAAAGTAAGCAGAATAGTCTAGTCCTGCTGGGAGCGCCCGAGACTAATGTTGACCAAGACAAAGATTTGGTTGCCAACATCTGTTGTAATGTCGGTGTTGACCCAGCCACGGTGAGCGATTCGTTTCGCGACGGACTCCGACAAAATGATGGGCGGCCCCGCATCATGAAAATAAAATTCTCAAATATGAATGCACGCAAACGGGTATTAACTGGTTTTCGTGGGGTGCGGGACTCTTTTCCAGGCCTCGAAAACGCATGGATACGGCCAGATCTGACACAGCTCCAACGGGACAAAGACTTTGACTTTGAACTGCGCCAAGAGCTCAAACGTAGAAGGCTTAATGGTGAAGTAATCAAAATTCGAAACGGCCAAATCGTTCCGGCGCAAAATTCCAGTTGGCTGAATCAGAATTCAAACATGTAGATGCTGGTCCTGACACCTCAGTCCAGAAACACAATACTGTTTTTAATAAGTCAGGTTTGAAATGTATTTTATTCAATGCCCAATCCATCACAAATAAATTTGTTGACCTAAAGGCAAGGCTTGAGTTAGGAAATTTTGACATTGTCTTGGTCACCGAGACTTGGTTAGGGTCAGCTTACCCTGACACTTTATTTGCATCTATGGGGGACTATAATGTGTATCGCGCAGATAGGACACACCGTGAGCATGGAGGCGTTTGTGCCCTTGTGTCAATAAATTTATCTGTACAGGTAATAGATACATGTGCCTTTGGGGGATTTGTTGAGTGTCTGTGGTTAAAAATTCGTAATGATAGTCTTAGTTTTCGTTTATGCTTGGTATACAGATCGCCAAATACGCCATCGTTACACGACCTCGAGCTCATTGCTAATCTCAGACAGAATTGTGAGGGGAGTACTGAAGTAGTCATATGTGGCGATTTAAATTTGCCAGGGGTATCTTGGGAAAATTTTTCTAGCTTATCTCCCACTGAAACTAGGTTGACGGATGTCTTAAACCAACTCGGCATGCATCAGCTGGTAGTTACGGCCACACGAGGTTCCAACATATTAGATGTGGTGCTGACCACCGACTTTCAACTTGTTTACAATGTCATAGTCTCAAGCCCTTTCTCAACCAGCGATCACGCCTCAGTTGAGTTTATGATCAATCTACCGCCTCCAAAATCAGTAAAGGTTGAGAAAAAATACAAATTTCAGATTGCCAATTATGAAAACATAAACAGTTTTCTTTTTACCATCGATTGGGATAATCTTTTAGTCGATGATGTAAATTCTATGTGGGAAACATTTGTGCATATATTAGAATATTCAATGTTACGTTTTGTTCCTAAGGGAACTGTTAGGCGCTGCGTATCGCGTTGGAGTGCCTGTACCAAAGCAGCTACGGCCAAAAAAAGGCGTCTTTGGAAATTGTACCGATCTTCTAGAAGTGAAACGGACAAAAACCGGTACAAATCAGCTGCCGTCGAAGCGAAACGCAGCGCCAGACAAGATGTTCAGAACTTCGAAACTCATATTAGTAATGCTAGAAATGTGTCACTTTTCTATAAATATGCAAATTCAAAGCTTGCGTCTTCAAATACTATACCACCACTTAAATCAGAAAACTCTGTTCTTACAGACGAAAAACAAAAGGCGCAAATTCTGAATTCTGTATTTGCATCTGTGTATCTGGTTGATAACGGTGTGTTGCCTTGTGCTCCCATGAAAACAAACCAAACTTTTTCCGATATTTCGTTGTCCGAGGAATTGATTGTGAAAGCCCTCAAAAAGTTGCCAAACAAGCTGTCTGCAGGACCCGATGGTCCACCTGCTCTATTTCTAAACAAGTAGGCCCCTAAAAGGGGCAAATTCCGCCATGGTGGCGTGAAATTTTATGCAGACTATAGTATACGAAGTAAAGCATTACTTGCATAGCACACATATTAGAGCAGTAAATTTCTGGGGCTACGGAAACTAATTCAGTACTCGGTAAACATGGATTCAGTGTTCACGTCAAAGCGAACAAAGGGTCGATTCATACTTCAATAGGGCATACGGACAAAGCAAGTTTTGTCCGTTTTTTCAATTCATACTTTTCAGGGCAAACGGACATTGGGACGTACGGGCATACAGACAAAGGTGCGATTCATACTTTTGAGCCGTATGTCCGTTTGTCCATATGTCCTACAATTTCGGGCAGAGTTGAACTGAATTTAACTTTGCCGGACATACGGACAAAGTGAAATTGTGCCGTTTTATGCGGATGAACGGACACACGGCTGAAGGGCAAACGGGCATACGGCTGAACGGACGAAAGTATGAATCAAACAGCCGTACTGCCGTTCATTTTGTCCGGATGTCCGTTCGTACGTTTGCCCGTAATGTCCGAATGTCTGTGTAGAAGTATGAATCGAGCCTAACTGTGATGCAGTTCTATACTAGTTGAGTTAATGTTTGAGCTAAAGCTACACTTTGTACATAGTTTGTTGGCCAAGATACATATGGCTGGCGTTTGGTTGGCCCAATCTAACTCTCGTTGGCCAAAATATGATTACCATTTGGGCCAAAACTGACTCCATTTGTTGGCCAAGAAATGGTTACCGTGTTGGCCAAATCTTTCTCAGTTTGTTGGCCAAGATATGGTTACTATTTGGACCAAATCTAACTCCGTTTGTTGGCCAAGATATGGTTACCTACCGTTTACGCCAAAACTTATTCAGTTTGTGGGCCAGAATATGGCTACCATTTGGGCCAAATCTTACTCCGTTTGTTGGCCAAGATATGGTTACCATTTGAACCAAATGTAACTCCGTTTGTTGGCCAAATCTTACCCCGTTTGATGGCTAAGATATGCTTATGTATCATTTAGGCAAAATCTAACTCCGTCTGTTGGTCAGGATATGGTTACCGTGTTGCCCAAATCTAACGCAGCTTGTTGGCAAGATATGGTTACCATTTGAACCAAATCTAACTCCGTTTGTTGGTCATGAAGCGGTTACCGTGTTGGCCAAATCTTACTTAGTTTGTTGGCCAATATATGGTCATAATAAACGGTTACACGGTTACTAAAGGTTACACGGTTACTAACGGTTACACGGTTACTAAACGGTTACACGGCTACTAAACGGTTACACGGTTACTAACCGGTTACACGGTTACTAAACAGTTACACGGTTACTAACCGGTTACACGGTTACTAAACGGTTACACGGTTACTAAACGTCAAGAAGCAGAGAAGGATCAGCTGAAACTGAAACTAATCTAAGGCTGGAACTGAAACTGAAACTTAAACTGAAACTAAAATCTGTCCAGAGCTGAAATAGCAGCTGAAACTGAAATGCCGCTGGAGCTGAAACTTAAACTGAAACTGAGACTGAAATTACGGGCAAGCTGAAACTGAAACTGAAACATAGTTTCAGTTTCAGGTGAAGTGATTTTCCGCCAATGCTGCTTTTCTTGCGTGTGTCTGAGTGTGTATGTGTGGGGATATGTGTGTGCACAACCTGAAACTGAAACTGCAGTTTCAGTTTCAGCAGCCCCATCACACACATTATAATAGTCTCTGGTTTTTGGTGTGGCCGATTTTGTTAAAAATCGCAAGTTAAGTAGTGCGCGAACATTAGTGCAAAAACGTTTTGATTTGTTTCCAAAGTTTTTTCAAATTTATTTTTAACTCTTCATAAGAAAATACCCAGAAAATCATATGATACACTGCATGATGAACCTCCAAATATGGGGCTATAAAACTTAACCAGTTTATTTTAGTGACTGTATCTTTTAACTGTTTTTGGGAATTGTAGATCTTTGTAATAGGTGGCAATATTTAATCGTACTGTCACAGTGCCACACAACGAAACTTATGCTTAAGGTAAACGTAAAAGTTGACTTGAATTCAACTGGGCTTCCGAACATCCAGACAGCCTTTACGGATACTTTCGGGCAATTTGTTACGGACATTCGGAGAACTGTGAATAAAACTTACTCCTACTCGGCTCGGACGCGGACAGCCCTTACGGACAAGTATAAACCGGGCTCAAGTCTGACAGAAAATTCCTAAATGCGCCACTTACTTATTTCAGTCGCATGACTTCCGCGAGTACTTGCTGTACTCTATTTCATGTATATATTAGTCATTTTTGAAAGTCTACCGTAAAATTATATTTACCTAACAGTTTAGATTTAAATTTATTTGGAAATAACGCTGCACCAAATGGACTTTTTTTGAAAATTTAGGTATTCATGCCATGATTATGGAGGCATGCAACGAAGTGCGCAATGTCAGAGACGTAACAGTGAGGGTAGCCTTAGTGTTTTTGACCGGCCTGAATTTTCGGCCGGCCGCCCGCCGGCCGACTCGACGCTCCGGCCGGCCGAAAAAAGCCGGCACCGGTAAAACCCGGCCGGCCGGCCGGCTAAAACTAGCCGCCCAGCCGGCCGGTCAAAATCGGCTGGCCGGCCCGTTAAAATCCACCGACTGACAAAATTAGGCCGGCAGAACAATCCGGCAGGCTAAGTTATGCCAAAATGACCATCAGGGATTTGAATAAATTGGTTTTGTCCGTAAATTCGGCCGCTCCGGCCGGCCGTCCGGCGGCTTTCACGGGCTGGCCAGGCCGGCGGCTTACGCGGCCGGTCACAAGCACTAGGTAGCCTACGCCGACGAATAGCAGTTGAACATATGTACATATGTATGTACTTTACATAATCCAGGTTTATTAATGTAAGCTTGGGATTTAGTAGGGCTGCTCCGGCGACCGTCTAGAATAAGTAAAAATGTGTAGCTAACGCAAAATATATATAACAAAACTGAAACTGAAACTAAATGCTTTTGGAACTGAACTGAAACTTAAACTGAAACTGAAACTAAATCAATCTCGGAGCTGAAACTTCAGCTGAAACTGAAACTAAAGCTGAGCTGAAACTTAAACTGAAACTGAAACTGAAACAAATTTGTTCCGGAGCTGAAACTACAGCTGAAACTGAACCGAAATTAGGAGCTGAAACTGAAACT
The DNA here is from genome assembly GCA_030248245.1 of Trissonchulus sp. WLG1_4. Taxonomy (NCBI): domain Eukaryota; kingdom Metazoa; phylum Nematoda; class Enoplea; order Enoplida; family Ironidae; genus Trissonchulus; species Trissonchulus sp. WLG1_4. The sequence goes on from JASANF010008652.1 coordinate 12,691, forward strand.
GAAACTTAAACTGAAACTCACAAGGCAACTTTAACATCACTAGGTTGTAGGCGTTGCATAAATCCAGCAGCCAAACGAACATTCTCTTAACGGGTACACGAAGTCAGAAAACGGATAGTGTAACCGGTTATATACACTATCCGTTTAGAGTAACCGTTTACACTATCCGTTTAGAGTAACCGGTTACACTATCCGCGGTTACTGTGTCTTAATGTGTACACGCTGTAACCGCTAAGTAACCGCGGATAGTGACCTCTAGCCGTGTACACGCTAAGCTTAGCGTATACACGGTTACACGCGTGTACATGGTTCGTACCGTGTAACCGTGTCCAGCCCTAGTTTGGGCCAAATCTAACTCCGTTTGTTGGCCAAGATATGGTTACCTACCGTTTGGACCAAATCTAACTCTGTTTGTTGGCCAAGATATGGTTACCTACCGTTTGGACCAAATTTAACTCCGTTTGTTGGCCAAGATATGGTTACCTACCGTTTGGACCAAATCTAACTCAGTTTGTTGGCTAACGGTTGAATGCTATCGCTATGTAACTCAGGTGTCGGCAAACGTGGGATCATTGCTAGTGGCTTGGGGCCTTGAGCCAAAGAGCCGCACTGAGTTGGTTGGCTACGGTATGCTCAACTTCACACTGTTCACAGTTTGATAAATAACTGGTAATTCAGTTACTTACTGGCGAACATGTGACCATTGCTTGAGCCAAGTCTAACCTTACCTATTTTGCTGGCCAAAATATAGTCATTGTTTGACTTGACTGTTTGAGACAAGCCTACTTTGTTAGTTACATGGAGTTAATCGGTGAGCGAAAACTACACAGTTACAGTTGAGCCAAAGTTTTTGGCAAAGCAGATCGGACCATAGCTTTTGAGCCAAAGCTAATCCCAGTTTGTAGACCAAGGACGTAAGCCATGTTGGCGCTCGAAATTTAGTTACAACTGAGGTTTAGCTGCGATCTGCCTTTTAACTAACTTTAACTACTTTATGAAGCTAGGATCAAACATCAAGCCCTGACTTATTTAGCGCAGTCCACTATAGTCAGCCCGTACTCCGTACTACACAGATTTTAGCTAACAGCTAAGCTGATTTGGTGCAGTACATTGGTACACACACAGTCCACACTCCATCGTTAGTTTGAGCTGCACCGAAGTCCACCAGATTTTCTTCAATACGACTCTGCGTTGGCTTTTCTTATACTTCCTGCCACCACAGCCACGACGATGACTTCGAACTCAATGCAACGAACAAACCGACTAATTGCTGGCTGAGTGACTGAAATATATACCCGACAGTAAAACTGATTTGCATATTATTATACCATATATTAATACAGTTCCTACCAATTTGATTGGATGCCGTATCTATCTTGTACGCAGGCTGTTGATTGGCTTAAAACTGTCCAAAGTATCGTATTGGCTGGCCATTGTCCAACCGGTCCATCAAGTTCCAGACAGCCAAGGGGGGCCTAGACCTGAAGACTATACATAATCGCCCTACAGGCTACAGAACACTCTAGTAACTAACAGACGTGGAACAATGCAGTATGCACTGTGTTTAACGGCAACTGGTGCTCATTGTGAGCTGGGCATGAGCCCAAACATGGGCACGGTTAATAAACTCATTAAACGGTTAACCGATATTTCGGTTACTGCACTAACCGGTTAACCGATACACATAGAAATTTAATGAAATAATTATCGATTATGCCATGGTTACTACATGACTGTACAAACATGCAATGCATAAAACAGCACATTCCGGCTGCTATCAGCGCAAGGACAGGAACTGACTGGTGGAACCGCGAATTTCCCACAAAAGAAGCAACGGAACTAACCGATAACTGTGACCTTGCCTTAAAGTCTGACAAAAAATAGTTGCACCACTTGAGAAAACGAAACATGTGATTTCGTTACGAAAAGAATACCTAGATTTTGACTATCAAGAGTACAGCAAGTAGTCGCAAAAGTCAAGCCGCTAAAATAAGTAAGTGGCGCACCTATTTTTTGTCAGACTTTAGTTCTGGCTTGCTCTCTCTTGGTTTGGGGCTTGGTATTTCCGCTGTTGTCTGAGCGCTAGCTTTGCCCTTTGCTTTTCATTCAAGGGCTTAGTTTGTCCTCTGTTATCTGGGATATGGCTTGTTTGTGCGCTGTTTTCTGGTTGGCCTGTTGTTGTCCGTAAACTACTGCCATTTTTTTACTCAAAATATGAAGAATGAGTGATAAAATATTTCTTGCGGTGTCATGTCGATCTCAATTTAAGACAAACCCCGTATGTATCCTATAGAGTTATCCTTTCATGCAGTAATTCCGATTAGCCACAACAACGTTGCGACTTGAGAGTGCTCAATTAGTATATATATTATATAATGGCAAATGGGTTTGCTATCCTTTTATGCCAAACTTCACGTAAAGACGTAGGTAAACTACGTAAACAGCACACCGGCTTTGCCCTGGAAAGGGCATTTGGGATACACGGTTTCCATCAACTGTTTGCAAATTGTGCCGGCACGACGGTAATCCATTGTTAACGGTCTATGTCGACCGCCACATCCGGCTCCGCTCCATCAGTCAATCTTCCTTCTTCCATTTCCGCTGATGTTTCCCTGGCCTCTTGAGAGCCGCCGCCCGCCACCACCACCACCGCAAAGAACTGACAAAAAGACTACTGCTCCCAACTGTGGTAACTAATTTGCATATTTTGCTAAGGCTCCGCCCATTGCAACTTAATTGGCTATCTTGTCAGATACGTAAACTATAATGCTGCTCATTGGCTGAGAATTTTGAACTAATTTGCATAAGTACTTCATTGGTTTGCAAATTCAGTGGCTGTCATTCAAGCCCCAGACAGGCGAGGGGGGCTTGGGCATAAATATTTAAAACTGCCGGAAAAGAACGTTGCGTACGTACTAAAACGACAAAATATAAATTTAAATTCAGATAATCGGTAGGTAGTTCTCAACATTGTAGTTGTTTTTATTTTCAGGTAAAATTTTCAATTTCAGGCCCCCATTGGCAGAAAAAAAAGACTGCTATATATTAGGCCTATGGTAAGCATAGGCCCTCTGGTGGCTCGTAGCACCAACTGTGTACTCTTGGTGCTACGAACCTTTTGCAAATATTCCGCCTCTGGGCGGAATAAAAAGATCAGTTTTTCGATTGCCAAACCGCTCGGTATTATCTTTCGAAAGTCTTTGGATTCGGGTTGCTTACCAGATCAGTGGCTAAGAGCTATAGTTATACCAATATTTAAAAAGAAAGGGTGTAATTCGGACCCGAAAAGTTACAGGCCAATTAGCTTAACCGTAGTGTGTTGTAAAGTTCTAGAGTCAATTATTGTAGACATGATGTGGAACTACCTGTCTATGCACAACCTTGTCACCGAGCATCAACACGGCTTTCGCAAGGAAAAATCGACACTCACAAACCTGCTTTCTACTCAGCAGTTGTGGTATGAGGCCCGGGAGCAAGGAAAACAAGTGCATTGTATTTATATATGTAGATTTTGCTCGTGCGTTTGATTCTGTCTCTCATCAAAAATTAATCTATAAATTGTCCCGCTACGGCATATCGGGCAAAATATTAGGATGGATCAAAGGTTTTTTACTGAATCGATCTCACGTAGTTAAAATAAATGAAACTTATTCTGATTCAAAAAAGGTAACAAGTGGGGTCGCCCAGGGATCGGTATTAGGACCCCTACTGTTTCTGTTATATATAAACGACTTGCCCGATTGCATAAAGCACAGTGTTATTGAAATGTTTGCCGATGATGCTAAGATATACAAAACATGCTCGCGCAGCTGTGCTTGTGGTTTTTTACAGGAGGACCTTGACAGTTTGAGCTCATATGCTACTGCTTGGGGTCTAAGTTTCGCTCTACCAAAATGTATCGTATTCGATTTCGGTAACAGTGGTAACCACATAGCCTACACACTCTGCGATCAAGTTTTGGAATATGTGAACAATGTAAATGACTTGGGTGTATTGCTTAGTGCTAATCAAAAGCCGTCTGCTTATTGCATGAAGATTGCTCGCAAAGCTATTTCTATTACTGCTTTACTGTGTAAGTCATTTGTGTCTAGGGAAAGAGGGTTACTTATACGACTATTTCAAACATATGTTAGACCTATGGTGGAATATATAACGCCTGTGTGGTCTCCAAGTCTTTTGAAAGACATCGACGCTATTGAAAAAGTACTCAGATCTTTTACTAAACGTTTTCGAGACATTTCAGAATTGAGTTATCCCGAACGCCTTCATGTCTTAGGCCTTGAAAGCTTGGAGTACAGACGGGTTATAAACGATCTTGTTTTGTGCTATAAGATTGTGCACCAAAAGATAAACATACCGCTCGACGCATTTTTATTCCGCCTAAAGGCGGAATATTTGGAAAAGGTTCGTAGCACCAAGAGTACATAGTTGGTGCTACGAGCCACCAAAGGGCCTATGCTTACCATAGGCCTAATATATGGCAGTCTTTTTTTTCTGCCAATGGGGGCCTAAAACTGGGATACTAACCTGAAATATAAAACAAATACCATATCTGGAACAAAGTAGGTATACTCTAAACTTAAATTTACAGTTGGATTATTTTACTACGTAAACATTGTTTTTTTCGCAAATTTTCACATTGAAATCCAAGCCCCCCTTGGCTGTCTGGACTTTGACGGACAGCCGTCAAATTGGCCAGCCAATCAAACACATATGCAAATAAGTTTCTTATGATCAGCCAATCAGCATGTCCCGTCGTCTACGTACATAAAATGTCAGCCAATCCGTTTGAAATGGGTGGGGCGTTGTCGGACATTATGCAAATTAGTTTCACTGTCCGGGTCAATCAGTCGTAGTCAATCAGTTAATTGCCGGCAGTGGAGGCAGCACGCTGCGGAGGCCGGAACGGAAGAGCCGAAGATCACCAGGAGATGCATGCAGGACCCAGACCTACCCCAAATGCCCTTTTCAGGGCAAAATTGGTTTTAGTTTGCTGGTTTAGGGACAGTTGACTGGTGCAAGAACCTGAACTGATTGTAGTGTTAGTAGAAGGATAGAAATTAGCTACGTCAAACCAACGCTAGTTCAGTACATATCAGAATCTAGAACACTAGCGGACAAAGAATCTATGTGATAGCAAACAGGGCCGGTGCCTCAGTTATCTTAGCCTCAGACAGAAGCACAACCTACATAACTTAGCAAAGTTAATATCATAATAAGTTCACATCACTATTGGTATTGTGGTCAACGTCAGGGTCAGACGTTCTGAAGTCGTCTCTAACTAGGAGATGCGCATAAGTTGCCTTTGAGGACACGAATTCGGTTCGTTTTCCAGTAATAAAAGACGCATACATCAGCTGAGGGCTAATTGCTAAGGTTAGTTCTAAAGAAGGTTTACACATGCCACGTTCCACAGATCGGGTGAACAGTTAATTGTTTGCAGAGTTGAGAACTCAGAAATTCTTGTTTGCATTAGCCCTTTAGGCTGATCTATTTAGATTTACATAGTTCGAAACTTGGAAATGAGGAAAATTTTCATAACTCACCGTTTTAATAACAGCAGCCCAAACAACGGGCAAGCCAAATAGAGCGCACAAGTCATATCAGTGAGCAGGTAAAACTCGTGTACAGCAGACAAACTTACACCCCAACTAACAGCGGGCAAAACCATAGCCAAGACTACAGCAGACTAACCAAGATCTCGACTCGACCAGCTGCGAGGAAAACCAGAGCCCTGAAAACATCGGACAAATCAAGCTCGCAAGGAACTGCGGAAAAAAACAGAACACAAATAGCAGCGACAATGCAAGATCCCACCCGACCAACAGCAGGCAAAGCCTGAGCCCAGCCAGACGGCCAGACAACAGCGGACAAACGTAGACTCAAACCATTCGCAAATCCATAGCCCAGACTAGGGCTGGGCACGGTTACAAAATCACTATCCGTGTACACGGTTAGTTTCGAAGGCTAGTAACCGCGTGTACACGCTAACTAACGGTTACTGCAATTATCCGCGTGTACACGCTAATTATCCGTGTAACCGTTTACACGCTAAGTATCCGTGTAGCCGTTTATACGGATACTAACCGTGTAAACGGTTACACGGTTACTAACGGTTACACGGTTACTAAACGGTTACACGGTTACTAAACGGTTACACGGTTACTAAACGGTTACACGGTTACTAACCGGTTACACGGTTACTAAACGTCAAGAAGCAGAGGGGGAGTAATGACCAAGGGAAGACACGAATCACCCATCTCTAGATCTGCAGACCAACAAGCTACCATATCAGCTACTGGGACAATGCTAAGCAGTCAGTATAAATGCCTTTATCCTATCTTGAAGAATATAGCTTGCAGTTTGCACACACATGCGTATATGAAGTGATATATAAATCCAGCAGCGAAACGAACATTTTTCTTAACGGGTACACGACGTCGGAAAACGGATAGTGTAACCGGTTACACTATCCGTTTAGAGTAACCGTTTACACTATCCGTTTAGAGTAAACGGTTACAGTATCCGCGGTTACTGTGTCTTAACGTGTACACGCTGTAACCGCTAAGTAACCGCGGATAATGACCCGTAACCGTGTACACGCTAAGCTTAGCGTGTACACGGTTACACGCGTGTACACGGTTCGTACCGGGTAACCGTGCCCAGCCCTAGCCCAGACTGGAACATTTAAGTTTATAATTAAATTATTACCTATTCCGCCCAGAGGCGGAATATTTGGAAAAGGTTCGTAGCACCAAGAGTACATGGTTGGTGCTACGAGCCACCACAGGGCCTATGCTTACCATAGGCCTAATATATAGCACTCTTTTTTTTCTGCCAATGGGGGCCTAAAACGGCGATACTAACCTGAAATCAAAAACAAATACAATATTCAGAATGAACTACGTATTATGTAAAATTGTTTAAATTTTAAAAATTTTACTGCGTACTTAAGTTTTTTCTGGCAGATTCTATTATTCATGCCCAAGCCCCCCTCGGCTGTCTGGGTTTTGACTGACAGCCGTCAACTTGGCCAGCCAATTGGATACATATGCAAAACAGTTTCCATTCATTAGCCTATAAGCAGTCCTCGCTGTCTACGTACATGAAAAGTCAACCAATCAGTTTGCAATGGGTGGAGCATTTGTCGCAAAATATGCAAATTAGATTTATTGCGGGAATCAGTCAGTCGACATTCAGCAGTCGATCAGTTCGTTGCGACTGCGAGGAGTGGCGGCGGAAGGCCAGCGAAGAATGCTCCAATGCTGAGGAGCGAAGACTGCGGAAGTTCGGAGGCACAGGAGCATGAGACGGCCAAGGTTGAACGAGCCAGGCGAGCGTAGTAGCCAACGTCCACTTTCTATCCCAAATGCCCTTTCTAGGGCAACAGACTGATTTTATTCCCAGAACTAATTACTATAATAGAGGTACATAGTACCTACTACATAGATAGATGTAGGTTAGCGTACCTATTTGACTGACCACGTTGGTACTTGGTACTAGGTGCTTGCAATGAACGAACACTTGATATTAAAATCTTATGTTTACTCGACCGAAGACTGCTACCTAATGGCCTAAGCCTAATGGAATCAATATTCAACACGAAATCAATATTCAACACCAAGAAACATAACTGATTTTCCTCAAGTGGGTTTGTGTATCGAAGCCTTAAAGACAACAGCGGACAAATCAAGACTTTAAGCAACGGCGGACCGCGGACCTAACCATAGCTGAGACTGAGACAACAGCGCACAAACCAAGACTCTAAGCAACAGCTTAGTGCGGACTGCGGACCAAACTAGAGCTGAGACAACAGCGGACAAACCACGAATCTAAGCAACACCACAAATGACAGTGGGCAAAGCCAGAGCCCAGATGACAGTGGGATAAGCCATAAAACAGATGACACTACAACAGCGTGCAAAACCATAGCCCAGACAATCGCGAGCAAAGACTCCAAACACCAAACGACGGCAGACCAAGCCAGAACTAAAACCAGACTACAAATGACAGTGGGCAAAACCAGAGCTGAGACAACAGCGGACACACCAAGACTCCTAGCAACAACGGGCCAAACTAGAGCTGAGACAATAGCGGACAAACCAAGACTAAGCAACAGCGGACCAAACCAGAGCTGAGACAACAGGGGACAAAGCAAGACTCTAAGCGGCAGCGGACCAAACTAGAGCTGAGACAAGAGAGGACAAACCAAGACTTTAAGCAACAGCATATACCAAACTAGAGCTGAGACAACAGCGGACAAACCAAGACTTTAAGCAACAGCGAACCAAACTAGAGCGCAGACAACAGAGGGCAAACCAAAACTTTAAACAACAGCGAACAGCATAGCCCAGATAGCAGCGAGCAGACTAAGACTCCAAGCGACGGCAGACCAAGCTAGAACTCAGACTACAGAAGCAAACCAAAACACAAATGACAGTGGGCAAAGCCAGAGCTGAGACAACAGCGAAAAAACCAAACAATAGCGAACAAACCGAGAGTCTAAGCAACAGTGGACCAAACCAGACCTGAGACAACAGAGGACAAACCACGACTCACGACAGCGGACCATCACCATACCAGAGCTGAGACAGCAGCGCACAAACAAAGACTCTACGCAACAGCGGACCAGCGGACAAACCAAGAGTCCAAGCCACGCCAGACCAAGCCAGAGCTCAAACTACAGAAGCAAACTAAAACCACTAAGAGGTTTTAGTTTGCTTCTGTACCAAACCAGAGTAGAGACAGCAGCAGACAAACCAAGACAACTGGCAAGCCAGATAACGGAACAACTGCAGAACCCAGTACAGTAGACTATAAGAAAGGAGGACGTAGCTGGGCAGAGATAACAGCATGACAGTTCAAACCAACATGAGGACCTGTCAATTTTTTAGACTGAAATATAAATTTTGTTCGTCTGTTGCAAAAAAAACTGTATATATATGTACCGAGCAGGCAAGTTTGCTGACCGCTTTCTTTCTATGTAACATGTGATCATCATACCCAGAGATGCATGGGGGGAATCTTTGAGGGGGGTGCCCGACCCCTGGCGCAAGGGGGGGTAGTCCCTAGTTTTGGCCATTTTTCGGCGACAGCCGAAAATTTTTTGCAATTTTTCAATTTTTAACTCATTTTTGGGGTACTGTTTTGGCCGCAGGCAAAAATTGTTTGCAATTTTTCAATTTTTTACGCATTTTTAGGGCACTTTCTTGGCCATCAGAGGGAGGGTGCGGGGTTGAGGGGGGGGTGCCGGATGTCTGAGGGGGGGGGGTGCCGTCCCCCCTCATGGGGGGGTGGATACCCCCCCCTACCCCCCCTATGTGCACCTATGATCATACCTACTTTAAGACCTAGAGCTCAAACACTCTGATAGCTTCGGTTTAAGCAGAAAGGCTCATAACGATTACGTTACATAATCAGCATTGTTTGACCCAAATTTAATGCATTACCACTTGTGACTAATAAACTGATATGCTTTTTCAAATAGAGTGCCCCCGCCCCCACCCAGATTTCGGGCCGATCTCGAAATTTAGTGACAAAAGATCTATTGTTCCAACATTTGCTATGCAAGTGATGATTTACTAAGTAGTCTGCACTATAATAATTTTTTCACGCCACTATAGCGGAATTTGCCCCTTTTAGGGGCCTACTTGTTTAATTTTAGTTAAAGTTAAAGTTTAACTTTTTTGCCCTACTGAACACGAATCCGAGGTCCATTTTTGCGTAGGACCTTCCTGGACCCCCCTATGACCTCCTCAGGGTACCCGCCCTAGGGGGTCCAGGGGGTCCTCAGGGGTCAAACTTTCGAAATTGAGATTTTGATGTCTCTAGGTCGTCTTTTGACGAACAGAAGGTCGTCTACCCAGAATAGAGGGTCCTTTGCTTAGAATAGAGGGTCCTCTGACCAGAATAGAGGGTCCTCTTCCTAGAATAGAGGATCCTTTACCCACTGTCGGCAACCCGTTGTAGCCACTCGACTAGTTGTTGTTAGGTTTAGAATGTAGTCAATAGAAATTCGTTTTACTTTTTTAGATATTATTTCGATTTTGAGTGACAGTTCGCAAATCGTACAAAAAACGTATTGTAAAACCATGGTTAAGTAGAACCACCTTTGTGAAATCTACCTTTTTTGTCTACAGCTGTGGAAAGGTGCTGTATTTTTTATGACAAAATTTTTACAAAAGCTTGATGCTGGGTCCCATGTAAAGCCTGGTCGAAAACCGCGCACTAAGCTCTATAAATCATTTGAGTTGAACTCTTTGTTTGTTTGTTTGTTTGTTTGTTTGTTGATGGATACCAGAATATACCGTTCAGACACGGCGCATACATCTACAACAACGCATTTTGTTTACGTACTTAAAAGTGCGTTTGAATTGCTTGAAAATGCTTTTGCTTTGATCGCCATCAAATTGAACAAAATACTGCGTACAAAATTACTACTGCCTGCCAGCGTTCTTAGCCGCGGCAGATTTCATTCAAGATATTGGTCAGTTCAGTGGCGGAATAAAACGATTATATCTGATTTTTCGACAACATCACACTTATCTCGTTAGCTCTTGGGACTGCGCTGTAACGGTACCAATTTTTTGGTGGACGCTGTCCTGTTATCTATTGAATCCCAGTGTGCCACTGATTTCCGTAGATCGCTGTGTCGCTGCTGTCCCGTGCTGTATACCAAAATCACAGCAAAAGTGCTGTCGTTTGCTACTAGTGCCGTTTTCGGTTCTAGTCATTGTCAGCATCCTTTCGGTTTATTCCTGCGGCAGTCTGAGCTCTTGCACTCAAATCTTTGCTTTCAAGCTTCTGCCTTTTCCAAAACCGTGTTTTAGTTCACGATCGATTATCAGCTTATCAGTGGTGCCTTAAGTGTGAACAAAAATAAAAACAACAAACTGAAAGTAAAGTCGAAGACAGTCGCGAACCGTTTGTTGAAATCGAATCAGATGTCCATTTGCGGATGAAACGTTGACAACTCCATAAAATCTGATTTTGTATGTTTATGATTTTATGCTAATTACATTTGCAAATGCAAGCTAAAGGCCTATTCACACAGGGCCGCATAAGCGGGCGCATGAGAGGACGCATAAGCGGGCGCATGAGAGGGCGCATGAACGGGCGCATTCTATTTTCACACTGCCTGCTGCATTATTTCACACAATGCACCAGGCAAGTGTGCGTGTGCGCCCGCTCATGCGCCATGGCGTACGCCATGCAATGCGCCATGGCGTACGCCATGCAGCAAAATGCGCCCTCGTGTGAATAGGCCTTAAGTTGCACGCAGTGTTAGGATAAACACAGAAGCTGAGCAGTAAAGGTAAACAATCAGCGTAAGCTTCACAGTGGCAGTCTGAATAATTTCTGAAGACGAAACTAGTTCATCCGAAATTAAGAAATTACTAAAACTAGGGAAATATAAAGATATACGCAAACTTGCTCTTTTTAACATGCAGTACATCTTTTGAAAGGTCAGAGAGCATAATAAGCATACCTAAAATAGAAGTTAAAATTAGTTATCGAAAAATTAGAAAATTTAGAAAAAGACGTAAAAGATTTAATTCACCTAATCTTCTAAGAATTTGATAAATTAGTCTCTTTCTTGTACCTTCATACTGCTTAAAACTTAACATATATCACTGATATCACATCATTTTGTGTTGTTTCATTTAAAAATATTTTGAACTGTTCTTGTAGCTAACAAAGACCTAACTACTTAATGATTATAATTAGCCTAATGGTGTAGCAATTTAATTTTTAGCAGTAAATGCTTGTAAGGTATTATTAAATCTAAAACGCAAAACAGTTGTCAGAGAATGCACTGTATATATAACGGTGGAACACAGCAGCAATTTAATATGCAAATTGCGAAAGCTATTTTATGTTTTGGATTAGATAATGACAGCAATGCAACGATAGATTAAAATTATGGCCAAAGGGGGCTGGGCCTGGGGTGACAATGACAACTGAATCTTCTGAATTATATCTCGTAAATCTTAACACTTAAATACGTTAGCAACTGTTAGCTAAAATTTTAAGCAGTGGTCTACGGTTGAAGGCTGTGATCTAGGCTTGGTACATAGCAGGTAGAACCAGAAACCACTAGTGGTGGGTCTTGTTTCCTTTTGTTTACTGGAGCGTGAACGTAGTAAGCTCAGTCCGTAGCAGAAGACAATGCAGGCGCAGTAAAGTGCACTGTGTTGGGGGCTAATTCAGTTGGTACAGTACGCAAATGAGCTGCAGTATAAAACTTGTATGCAATTTAGATAGTACAATAGGCAAATGAGCTGCAGTGTAAAACTTGTATGCAATTTAGATAGTACAATATGCAAATGAGCTGCAGTGTAAAACTTGTATGCAATTTAGGTGTACAATATGCAAATGAGCTGCAGTGTAAGACTTGTATGCAATTTAGGTGTACAATATGCAAATGAGCTGCAGTGTAAAACTTGTATGCAATTTCGGTAGTACAATATGCAAATGAGCTGCAGTGTAAAACTTGTATGCAATTTAGGTGTACAATATGCAAATGAGCTGCAGTGTAAAACTTGTATGCAATTTAGATGTACAATATGCAATTTAGATAGTACAATATGCAAATGAGCCGCAGTGTAAAACTTGTATGCAATTTAGGTGTACAATATGCAAATGAGCTGCAGTGTAAGACTTGTATGCAATTTAGGTGTACAATCTGCAAATGAGCTGCAGTGTAAAACTTGTAGGTTTGCAATTTAGGTAGTACAATATGCAAATGAGCTGCAGTGTAAAACTTGTATGCAATTTAGATGTACAATATGCAAATGAACTGCAGTGTAAAACTTGTATGCAATTTAGGTGTACAATATGCAAATGAGCTGAAGTATAGAACTTGTATGCAATTTAGGTGTACAATATGCAAATGAGCTGCAGCATAGAACTTGTATGCAATTTAGGTAGTACAATAAGCAAATGAGCTGTAGCCTCAGAAAAGCTGTACAGCATGTCTCATCGTATTTTGTGCGTACTGCGTACTGCATATGTGCGTGCAAATTAAGCATGTTACACTTGCGTATAGTTCATTTCCCTAACCGTATTTTCATAGTTAGATTACACGTTGATAGGTATGTATATACTTCTTACAACAAGAGCATAAAGGTTTGATTCCAGTTTGGATAAAGCCCTGAGTCAAGGATTAAATGTATATGTAATATACAAATAACTAGGTTACTCATTAAACTCTAATTTTTCAAACTTGACTCGTCTGGCTTATGATCATTAAACTTTTTAAAAGATCCTATATGTTTTTGTTTGGTTTTCTAAAGAACGACGTTTTCACCTAACACTGATTAGACAACTTTTTTTAAAAGTCCAACTTTAATTACAGTGAGCAGACATTTTCAGATGTTCTCTTAGCGTCTAAACTTCCCCAGAGGTTTGTCTTGTTATGAGCTTTCGACAGCAGGCCAAATTAGAACCTCATGACATCAAACAATTGTGTTTTGGCAAAATTATCTGATTTGACTGTCACCCGGAAACATTCGGAGAATAAAATCGAAAATTAAGTTTTGTCCCAGATTTTCTGTAAACTTTTATAAAACGAAGTTAAGGATCAAACTTGCGTTATTTTTCCGTTTTCGCTAATTTTTTTGTTTTTGAGAACGAACGCTCAAACCATTAACCTCAGTAACTTTATACGAGCAAAAGTTCAGTGTCGCTTTTAACGTCCCCTTAATTGAAAACTTCCAACGTTTTTATTTATTTTGTTTCTGCTTTTCTAAAGTATTTCTGTGCTTATAAAGATGACAGAGCACAAAATGCTCGTCTCGAATGCTTTGTGGTCAATTAAATTTATCGATTGTAGTTATTAGTATATAACACATTGTATCGATTAGTGTAGGCTAGCCCATATTTGAATCCCACTTCAAGGGTCGATTTATACTTACAGCCGTATGTTCTGCGGGCAAAATTATGAAAAAATCACGCCGCAATTTGATCTTATTCACATTTATTGTCACAGAAGTAGTAATATGGCTAATAGTATAGAGAGCGAAGATCTCAATAGACTGCATAAACTGATTTAATTCTACTCAATTAAAATGTTAAAAACCAAAGACTTGTTAGATTTGATTTTTTTATTGCATTAAATTAGCTTAACATGTTAGTAAAAAAAGAGTATTCTTCCCAGAAAAAATCAACAGTGTATTGAAATCAGTTTTTATATGGGTTATGGCACTGGTTGGCGTGGTATAAGTGATTTATACGCATGTGTCTGTGAAACTCCGAGTGCACCTGCACGAGGGTTTCACACATGCGTTTCAACTACTTTTAGCACAACAAACAGTGCCATAAGTTTCTTGTAATTTGGTTTTAAATACGTACGTAAAATTTTTAGTGATTTTCAAAATGAATTCAAGACTGGTGGAGATCGAACCCACAATACTCTGATTCGCAGTCAGACACGTTATCAATTAGGCTACTGTCTTGCTGGGAATAACTTGGTCACTTTGGTAGTTGTCGACATGCATACTGAATGTACTTACCTAGCGATAGCAATTACGGAGCACAGACAGTGTAAAATGAAGTCCACTACACTGCCGCTGCCTATATGAGAAATATTATGCAAATTGATGTGAGTGTTGGAGTGGCCTAGTGGTTAAGATGGTGGATTAGGAAACCGCGTGTTTAATGGCGGTGGTTCGATTCATCTTGTCTTAACTTTTCTTGCTATTTCTGCAGAGTGCGGTATGCATAAGTAGTGCAACCTAGTTATATTAGGTAGGTTGCACGCTACACACAGCGTGCCGCATTAACCAGGTTACAGAAAACACTAAACCAAATTACAACTGTATTTACGCCAACGCCAAGGCGACTTACAGCTACATACTTACCTTTTTTCTATAAATAACTTCTGATTATACAGCGATTTATTTCTGATGACGTATTAGATCTATAATCAGTGCCCTAATGGATCCTACGATGCAAAGCTCATTAGCATTTTGTCATACTAGCAAAATGATTACTTTGGGTTGTCGACTGATTTTTTAGCTCATTACGAGACTTATTTACTAGAACTGCTTTTCAAACCCTGAGTTTTAAATTTTGAGATAATTGAGATAACTTTTTTAGTATATGAAATCAACGTTTTTTGATTAGACTTCATTACGACTACGATTAAAAATTTCATTTCTACCGAAATATATTGTATTTGTCTTTTTTTTCTTCTGTAGCACGAAAGAAAACAAGAGTAGTGAATTTGTGGGCGCCTGTGTGATTATACAGTATTTAGATTATTATTGTCAGGAGTGCATAATAAGAAGAGTATGACACTTGACCAATTCCTGGCAGGGGTCAGAATTACAACCTGCGACCATTAACTCCAAAAACAGGCCACGAACTGGACAGTAGTATTCCCCCTCCCCCACAAACCCGACCCCGGTCCAAGTTAATGGTCGCAGGTTGTAATTCTGACCCCTGCCAGGAATTGGTCGAGTGTCATACTCTTCTTATTATGCACTTATTATTATTATCTTCTTCTTATTCTTATTATTCTTATTCTTATTATGTGTCTCATACATATATAATGTGTCAGGTATGACGAGGTACATACATCATTCTAGTTGCATCACCAAGTGCAACAAACACACTCAACGTGTGCAGGCGTGCATATTTTATGTACCTAACTACCAACCCACCAATCGAAAAAGTGTCTGATAAGCCACAAAGGGGGGGGGGGGCTTGTCAGCGAAGTTAACGCCTCTGTGATTAACTGAGTTAGCTACGCTTTACTGGTCGCTAAGATTTACCATGAAAGCAAGGCACGGTTCCTTGACACACAAAGTTATGCACTATAAAAGGCGAACCGGTAACGCAAAACAGACCAACCAACCCAACTCTGCACTGCACCCGACTACAAACCTACAGTTCGACTACGCTACCACATTTAAATTCTTACTCTTACTCTTACTCTATCTTAAATCCCACTATAATCTATAAACTTGGTTGACTTTCCGCAAAACCGCTTATCACCCCTTGGGTGTAAATTCAAAGCAGAGTAAGCCCGGCTCATACTTGTCCTTAAGGGGTACTTGTCCTAACTAAATGTTTTTTTCTATAGTAAATTTATGTGACCAGCAGGTTTTTAATGAATTGGGACGTAAGAGGTAATAAAATACCAATTGAATAATGAGATTTTTTGCTTTTGCAGACCGTATGTAAGTTTTCTCGCTTCCCTTAGGCTATAATGGGTGGGATTCACAAAGCGCGTTTAAACGCAGTCTAAAACGTTGGTCTAAGTTAAACATGATTCACAGAGATTGATATGATTAGTGTGTGTCATCTGAATTTTATGTTCTGTTTCAATTGAAACCTTGTCTAACTTAAACGAACGTTTAGACCGAGTCTAAGCGTGATTCACAAAGCTCGTTTACCAGAATTCTTTATTTGATTCTTTTATAAGTTCTATTTGTAGAACATTGTGCTTCAATACGTACCGACAAAGCTATTAATTTAGGAAATAAAATTACTTTTTATTAAAAGTTAATTTAAAATTCAAGTTAATTACGTAGTTAAAAAACAAATTTGACAATTGTTAAATAAGCTAATTAATTTTTATCAATTTAAGTTAATTAAGCAGTTGACTTTACTAACTTTAGAGCTTTATGAATTGTTATTAGGAACAAATGAATAAGTAAACAGTATGGTAAATAAAATTTTGCAATTATAAAACTAGATCATTGACATTAACTATCATATGAACGTATACTAGCATTTAAAAAGTAAAATAGACATGATAATACACGATATTATTAGCATATTAGTTGAATAAGAACAAATTAAAACTACAACAGTCAAAAATGGTCAAAAATACGTGAGTAAAATACTAAAAAAATGCTTAGGGTCTATTCCTTCACCAGATTAAACGGACTGGACTTATATTAGTCTGAGGTTTGGGAATGACAAATCAGACTACACGGACTAATCGAGTTAAAATAAGTCTGTGGCTTAATTTTAGTCTGACACCATTCCAAAACTACAACTGGACTAAACGGATTTAACATGCACGCGTAACAGTAGTGTGCATAGTTGAGTCCGTTTAGTCCGATTAAAAAGCAGCGCGCTAAAAGTTAAGTCCGTTTAATCCGGAGGTTTTGGAATGGCATTTCTCAGTATAATTTTTAAACCGTTTAGTCCGATTATAATTAACCCTTTAATAAGGTAAAGGAATAGGCCCTTAGACTAACCTTAGACTAGCCAAAAAGCTAGGAATAGAACGTAATCAA
The DNA here is from genome assembly GCA_030248245.1 of Trissonchulus sp. WLG1_4. Classification (NCBI taxonomy): domain Eukaryota; kingdom Metazoa; phylum Nematoda; class Enoplea; order Enoplida; family Ironidae; genus Trissonchulus; species Trissonchulus sp. WLG1_4. The sequence continues at coordinate 29,943 of JASANF010008652.1, forward strand.
ATTTAGAACACGAAAATAGAACAAACTTTACACGCTAATCATATGCAGACTTAGACTGGGTCTAAATGTTCGTTTAGCTAGACTGCGTTTAAACGCAGTCTAAGACTTAGACTGGGTCTAAGTTAAACGCGCTTTGTGAATCCCACCCAATGAGTCATTTAAGGTGGCGCTCCTGAAATGTGGGTTTTGGCTATTATTCTAAAAATGCGCAAAAATAACCATGCATCGTAACGACAAAAGTTGTTCAGGTTTAAATTTCCTTCAATTTGATGTACATATCACATGAAAAAATGTTTAAAAATTTTTGAGCTTTTTTAGCAACAAAAATAGATTTTCACGGAAATAGCTTCACAAGCCAGTGCATTTACACTTATGTAGTGATTTTGAAAGATTGAAAAACACTAGCAGCTGAGCTGTATCTTAGTTAAACATACTTAAAAATTTTCCGTGTTTTATTGAGTGTGGTGCAATTTTTTTGGAAAATAAAGCAGTATTTTCTGCATGATGCTGAATTAAAGTGCGTGTGAGTATAAACGCAAATTTTCGGCTTGCGATTTTAAAAAATTGGGTCAACAAGGAAAGCTCAAATTTGGCAAATAAACGCACCTTGTTGTCTTCGAGCGGTCGCAAAATTTGATTTGGAGCAAATCGATAGTGTTTAAGAAATATAGTTAAATTTAAGTTTTTCAAAAATCGTGATTTTAGTGTTTTTTAATATATCAATCATATTTATCAGAAATGACATTTTGCGACCGCTCGATCACGTTATGACAAGCGAAATGAGCTATTGATTGTGCAACAGCTATCTAGCTGTAAAGAGAAATCGCAAGCCGAAAAACCACTCACGTTTGGTCTACAGTGACTGCTAATTTGTATCAATCAACTTCTTATTGTGTGCTTGAGCATACTTTTACACCAGCTTGCTATTGTGTATGTAAAATTGGCCCCAGACTGCTGTTTTTTGAAAAGTCACATTTCAGAAGCGCCACCTTAATAAACATATATATTGATTCATCAGTTAACATAGCCGCAGGTTTGTAAATTTGAATCAATTTAAAAGATGATTTGCTAAATTTTTTATGAAAAATTATTTAATTATTAATTAAAGTTCGTAAACATTAATCGTCGAATAAAGGTCACCGTTGATAAAATGAGTTAAGCTACAATCCATTTACATTTAATCTACGTCTGTTTTCCTTCACTTGAAAAGTTTTTATATTTCAATTAGAATTAAAATTAGCTGGATCATACATCTTTAGTAAAACTTCTAGACTCTTGTCAGTATTTGACTAAATTCACCTTCATTTTGCTAATTGAAGGTTCCTAAAAATACTTTCTGCTAACGAGACTACTCTACGGTTATCGCTAATTTATGACAGTTTCTTTTCATAACCTATGCAGCCCTCTAAATGCGGAAAAAGAATTTCCCTATCGTGTGTGTACACTGTGAGTATACGTTGAAGTAGGCAAGTGTACTCGGCGTATGTTTGAGTCAAAAATGGTGTTACCTCGACTGAAAGGCGATCAAGATCTTCGCAAGGAAATATGATTACGAGACAACGATTACTAAGTACTGCCTGATTTCTTACGAATGTCGTAGATTTTATTAAACCGTGGTTTTAGCTCTGTTGAAATCTCGGCAGAATCAGAGACTTGCTGTGCTGCAGGTTTGAAATTTCAACAGCTAAAACCACTGCTTTAAAAAATCAATGAAATTCGTAACGAATAAAGCAATTTTTCTGGATGCGATTACAGCAACCTTTAGCTCCGCCTACAATCAAGCTACCATAATCCCACGTGCAGCAGCATATGCGACGTTGCGGATAATGCTGTTTTTAGATTTTTTGCATTTTGTTGCCCCAAAAACTAAAGAACTTGGTCAGACTTTAGTTTCATCCATTCATCCAAGTGCTTAGTCAAAATTTAACCCTTTGATGCGCACTGTGAACCTCAAGTACCCCACCGGGTGGATGCCCAATCTGGGGCTGTAAAGCTTGGCTAGCTGACTCTAGTCAACTGATCTTCGAATTGTTTTTTCAGAAATTGCAGATCTTTGCATTTGGTGGCCCAATTTTAGTCCTGCTGCCACACAACAAAAGCTATGCTTGATTAAGCAGTGTGAAAATTTGACTTTTTTTTATCGCAAAAGTTGTATTTTCTTTATAGCCTCATTATGATGTTTCAACGCAGCTCCGGCAGTCGACTTTTTGTGCATCGGATACAGCGGATATTGTAGTTTATTTTTAGCAGTCAACTATGATAGACGCACGGTTGCTGTGTTAATACTCTAGGGTGAGGTACATATTATGCCTGAGCGATGGCGCAAAATTTGCACAAACTTTCAACTTTGAGCGCCAATAACGCAAAAACGCTGCGTCCTAGACCCTTGATTGACTCAATATATTTTGTTCACCATTAAATGCTCTATCGAATGGTGGTTTCGCCAGTTCTCTATGACGCACGTAGTTTGAGCAATGGCCAAAAAACTGGAAGGTGTCAAAGTTTGGCTGCCTAGAGGCAGACCCTCTGGTCGTCAAAGGGTTAAATAGTGAACCGTGAATGTCCAATTTGGCAGCAATTTCGGTATGGTTCAACTTTTTTAGTAAATTCTGCTTCAAATCGCTCATTTTTGAGCTTTTCGACGCAAAATTTTACTTAGCAGTTTTTCCTATAACCCTTTGATGCGCACTGTGAACCTCAAGTACCCCACCGGGTGGATGCCCAATCTGGGGCTGTAAAGCTTGGCTAGCTGACTCTAGTCAACTGATCTTCGAATTGTTTTTTCAGAAATTGCAGATCTTTGCATTTGGTGGCCCAATTTTAGTCCTGCTGCCACACAACAAAAGCTATGCTTGATTAAGCAGTGTGAAAATTTGACTTTTTTTTATCGCAAAAGTTGTATTTTCTTTATAGCCTCATTATGATGTTTCAACGCAGCTCCGGCAGTCGACTTTTTGTGCATCGGATACAGCGGATATTGTAGTTTATTTTTAGCAGTCAACTATGATAGACGCACGGTTGCTGTGTTAATACTCTAGGGTGAGGTACATATTATGCCTGAGCGATGGCGCAAAATTTGCACAAACTTTCAACTTTGAGCGCCAATAACGCAAAAACGCTGCGTCCTAGACCCTTGATTGACTCAATATATTTTGTTCACCATTAAATGCTCTATCGAATGGTGGTTTCGCCAGTTCTCTATGACGCACGTAGTTTGAGCAATGGCCAAAAAACTGGAAGGTGTCAAAGTTTGGCTGCCTAGAGGCAGACCCTCTGGTCGTCAAAGGGTTAAATAGTGAACCGTGAATGTCCAATTTGGCAGCAATTTCGGTATGGTTCAACTTTTTTAGTAAATTCTGCTTCAAATCGCTCATTTTTGAGCTTTTCGACGCAAAATTTTACTTAGCAGTTTTTCCTATAACCCTTTGATGCGCACTGTGAACCTCAAGTACCCCACCGGGTGGATGCCCAATCTGGGGCTGTAAAGCTTGGCTAGCTGACTCTAGTCAACTGATCTTCGAATTGTTTTTTCAGAAATTGCAGATCTTTGCATTTGGTGGCCCAATTTTAGTCCTGCTGCCACACAACAAAACCTATGCTTGATTAAGCAGTGTGAAAATTTGACTTTTTTTCATCGCAAAAGTTGTATTTTCTTTATAGCCTCATTATGATGTTTGAACGCAGCTCCGGCAGTCGACTTTTTGTGCATCGGATACAGCGGATATTGTAGTTTATTTTTAGCAGTCAACTATGATAGACGCACGGTTGCTGTGTTAATACTCTAGGGTGAGGTACATATTATGCCTGAGCGATGGCGCAAAATTTGCACAAACTTTCAACTTTGAGCGCCAATAACGCAAAAACGCTGCGTCCTAGACCCTTGATTGACTCAATATATTTTGTTCACCATTAAATGCTCTATCGAATGGTGGTTTCGCGAGTTCTCTATGACGCACGTAGTTTGAGCAATGGCCAAAAAACTGGAAGGTGTCAAAGTTTGGCTGCCTAGAGGCAGACCCTCTGGTCGTCAAAGGGTTAAATAGTGAACCGTGAATGTCCAATTTGGCAGCAATTTCGGTATGGTTCAACTTTTTTAGTAAATTCTGCTTCAAATCGCTCATTTTTGAGCTTTTCGACGCAAAATTTTACTTAGCAGTTTTTCCTATAACCCTTTGATGCGCACTGTGAACCTCAAGTACCCCACCGGGTGGATGCCCAATCTGGGGCTGTAAAGCTTGGCTAGCTGACTCTAGTCAACTGATCTTCGAATTGTTTTTTCAGAAATTGCAGATCTTTGCATTTGGTGGCCCAATTTTAGTCCTGCTGCCACACAACAAAAGCTATGCTTGATTAAGCAGTGTGAAAATTTGACTTTTTTTTATCGCAAAAGTTGTATTTTCTTTATAGCCTCATTATGATGTTTCAACGCAGCTCCGGCAGTCGACTTTTTGTGCATCGGATACAGCGGATATTGTAGTTTATTTTTAGCAGTCAACTATGATAGACGCACGGTTGCTGTGTTAATACTCTAGGGTGAGGTACATATTATGCCTGAGCGATGGCGCAAAATTTGCACAAACTTTCAACTTTGAGCGCCAATAACGCAAAAACGCTGCGTCCTAGACCCTTGATTGACTCAATATATTTTGTTCACCATTAAATGCTCTATCGAATGGTGGTTTCGCCAGTTCTCTATGACGCACGTAGTTTGAGCAATGGCCAAAAAACTGGAAGGTGTCAAAGTTTGGCTGCCTAGAGGCAGACCCTCTGGTCGTCAAAGGGTTAAATAGTGAACCGTGAATGTCCAATTTGGCAGCAATTTCGGTATGGTTCAACTTTTTTAGTAAATTCTGCTTCAAATCGCTCATTTTTGAGCTTTTCGACGCAAAATTTTACTTAGCAGTTTTTCCTATAATTTTGTCATCATAACAGTGTACTAGGCACTCAGATTTATGGCAAATTCAGCAGCTATACATTTGCAGCTGAACCATTTGTGAGTTCCGGTTACATTGGAGCTATGTCATTATACATTCGTTTAACCATACAGGTAACTTTGCATTTCAAAATTTATTATCTGAGTATAGAAACACAATATAGATCCTAATTCATCATTTTTTCTAAACATTGTTCTGGCTAACGCAAGTGGTTAAGCCCAGGCTTTATAGTAGAAGCAATTTGCGCTGTTCCCACAAATGTGCTTTCATTTAACACTTTGCATGTGGTCCTTGAAGTTTTTTAGGAAAAAAAGTTTTTTAGAACTTTCTCTTGGCCATAGCGTTTCATTAAAAAACTTATGTCTTGCTGTAGAACCTATATATTCAAAATATATGGGATATATAAATATATGGTCGTATATATTCAAAATGAATGGGTTTGTTTCAGATTAGATATCTTAGAATAACGGATCAATTAAATTGTTCTTATCGGATCAATTAAATTATCTTTATCGAATAAAATTCCAGTTTTACGCATCGGTTGGCTCAGATGGTAGTGTGCTAGATGTTCAATCCGAAGGCACAGGGTTCGATTTCGTGTTCAATGTGTCCTTTTTCGCAGCTTTATGATATCCGGAAATTCAGTAAAAATGCATTTCCTGAACATCCTAAGTAGTAATGTGTGTAAGCGGAATCACATTTTAGGAAGGCATTTTGTACGTTCTGCCACAAAAATTTGACCTAGCGCCCGTTAACTACTGCTGTTTTGATACCATTTTGATACTTTTGATATAAATATGATACTTGGGTATTAATACTTTTGATACCAGTATCAATATTAAAATTGGTATCAAAAGTATCATATTTAAGTTATGGTATCATATTTAAATTATTTGGTATCATATTTATATCATATTTAAATTTTTTCCGAGTATCAAATATCAAAAGTATCATATTTAAATTCAAGGTATTGTATTTATATCATATTTAAATTTTTTCCGAGTATCAAATATCAAAAGTATCATATTTAAATTCAAGGTATTGTATTTATATCATATTTAAATTTTTTCCGAGTATCAAATATCAAAAGTATCATATTTAAATTCAAAGTATTATATTTATATCATATTTAAATTTTTTCAAAGTATCAAAATTATATATTGTATTTAAATTCCAGTATCATATTTAATATCAAAATTTTGCTTCCCACGCTTAAAGGCGGCACCTTTTGATGTTTGTGCAGGCTAAGAACGGCGGCATTCTTTGATCTCGCCTTTAGCTCTGCCTCCTTTTTTTGATTGGCTTCTGCCGTAAAAACAAAAGGGGGCACCCTTGTGTAAAATTTCAGTCGGAAAAGTATAAGAAAATCAATGAATAGGCAGTAGGCTGGTAGTTCGTTTGGTTTTGTGGCATTTTGATACTTTTGATATAAATATGATACTTGGGTATTAATACTTTTGATGCCGGTATCAATATTAAAATTGGTATCAAAAGTATCATATTTAAATTATGGTATCATATTTAAATTATTTGGTATCATATTTATATCATATTTAAAATTTTTCCGAGTATCAAATATCAAAAGTATTATATTTAAAGTCAAAGTATTGTATTTATATCATATTTAAATTTTTTCTGAGTATCAAATATCAAAAGTATCATATTTTAATTCAAAGTATTGTATTTATATCATATTTAAATTTTTTCCAAGTATCAAATATCAAAAGTATTTTATTTAAATTATTTGGTATCATATTTATATCATATTTAAATTTTTTTCAAGTATCAAATATCAAAAGTATTTTATTTAAATTCCAAGTATCACATTTATATCATATTTAAATTATTTTGCGGTATCAAAACAACAGTACCGCTAACAGGTATGGATTATGGCACTGGTTGGCGTGCTATAAGCACAGATGTACATGGGGGGTTTGGGGGGGGGCAATTCCCCCCCAGATTTGAAATTCCGGGACAAGCCCCCCTCAGATTTGACCCGTCGGGACAAGCCCCCCCTCCTTGAAACTCCAAAATCGCCTCAGATCGCCCTAAAATGCTTCAAAAATGAGCAAAAAGCGAAAAAATCGCTAAAAAATTGGAATTTCGCAAAAAATTGCCCAATTTTAGGCAAAAATTGGAAATTTTTGCGCTTTTGGGTCAAAAAATCGGGACAAGCCCCCCTAAAATGTAGAAAATTTCGGGACAAGCCCCCCTCAGACCGAAACCTCGTGTACATGTATGGCTATAAGTGATTTATACGCATGTTTCTGTAAAACACCAAAGTGTAGGAGCACGAGTGCGCGAAGCGCGCGGGTGCACCCGCACGAGTCAATTACGTGTCAATTATACTTTTAGCCCGACATCCAGTGATATAATTGTCTTGTAAGTCGATTCTAACTCTGGCTGTGCACTGTGCAGTTTAGCGTGCAGTATAAATAGACTGCACGCTGCTGAGTGCAGTGTTAGTCTGTACCTTGCACGTTACTGTGACACTGAATGAGTTGCAATTGTATGTACATTAATGAATTTCCGTGAAACAATAGTAGGAAGTAAAATGACAGTCTAAGTTTATTATCCGTTCGATGTCTACGCACAAAAGCCTGTTAACTAATAGTTTCTCCTGGACTGAGTGTTATGTTGGGCTAACTTTGCTAAATAACAATAACAACTTCGGGGCCTGTTGCTCCACTTTACAAATCTTACAATTGTAACAATTGTAAGTGCAAAATCAGGTGATTCGTTACGAATTTGTCATATAAATTCATTACAAATCACCTGATTTTGCACTTACAATTGTTACAATTGTAAGACTTGTAAAGTTGAGCAACAGGCCCCAGCATTACCACTCATTTTTTCCGCTACAGTTTTTATTTATAACAGCAGCTAGGCTAAAGCCCAAAAAATAATTAACGAAACTAAAACTAACTGTTTTGTTCAAACTTCTGTGCTATTTCTGCTTGAAATTACAAGTTAGAATGTTTCTTAGTGAAATACATCAAAGAATTTATTCAATGAACCATCGCGTGCTAGCTTATTAAAATATACTACCCGGAAGAAAAAACCTTGAGGTGAAACCATTTGCTCAATTTAAAGTTTTCGGTTCAGCGAACGATTGGTTAATCTCAATATTTTTGTCATGCGAATCCCTAGGAAAGGTTTATGCAGCATGTGCCGCACTCATTACAACTTTAATACTGAAGAAGTTTTTAACCCTTTGCTGCCCGAAAGTTCAAAAATTCATCAAGTCCTGTCATTGGCTGGGTGATCCGTCACCACAGACGGAGCCTGCGTCACAGGGACAGCTTTGTGGCAGGACTGTCACGCCTGGCCACTTAGCCACCGGCTCGCTTCATTCGGATACCTAAGGCATCCTCGTGACGTAACAGATTCTGTAAAACATAAAGCCGACAATTTTCACTAGTGTAAGATAGTGCAATGATTCTGATGTAACAGTATGCGGAAAAGGGTTAACCCTCGCATAAGTTCCCCATAAATTTATGTAAGATTTGTATAGATTTAACCTTATGTATTATGTATGGCTTCCGAAAGTAACCCCCTGGTTTATAGTTCATACGTATCTTTCTCTCCGCAGTTCCAAAACGACTGTTTTCGACTAGATTTTCGCAAAAATGTTAGCAATTTTGTCAAGTCTTCACAACAGCTGACCAAAAGCTGTCCTCATAGCTGGATTTGTGTTAGCAAGCGAAGAAAGTCACCTGATTTTAGTATAAAACATATAAGGTGGTTTTACTAAACCATTGGTTTGACGTACATTTTGCATGATTTGCACATAATTTCATTACAAAATATTGCCTGTTTTGTTACTTTTATAGATTTTCATAAACCTTGGTTTTAGCTCAGTTGAAATTTCAGCAGAATAGAGACTTGCTGTACTGCAGGTATGAAATTGCTTAGATTTACTTTTGATAAATATGGTTTACCACAATTATATATATCTATATTCTATAAGGTGATAAATGCCTAGAAAATAAATTATTTGACGCTTGCTATAACTGTTATACTTTTGCGGCAGTCAACGTCGATATTTTGTACTACGGCCAAAAAAATGGCACAGAAACTAATTGAAGTCTCATAGGTAAAAACTTCATCTATCCAACAGGAAATTGTTGTTATGCTTGCACACTTTGATACACAAAGGGATAGTTTATAGTTGCTTATTGCCTGAGTTTTAATTAACCAACTTTCAGCATCTAGGCACATTTGCGAAAGTCAGTTTTTGTGAAACTTAATTGTGCACCAAACCTACGGTCGGATGCAGGGTTTAGCTTAGAGTCCAAATAAGGTCTTCTTTACGAAATGTGGTTATTATCGCAGAAATGAGAAATAATAAAGTTCAAAAAGTAAAATGGTTAAGTTTTTCAACTGCTTCAGTTTTTAACTGAAACTTAACAAGTAGGCCCCTAAAAGGGGCAAATTCCGACGTAGTGGCGTGAAATTGTACTGACTACACAGTATAGAGTGAAGCATTACTTCCACGGTACATGTTGGAACTTAATCTTTGTTCACTTTGGTCACTAACTTGCTGTTTGCTGAGATTGACCCTAAATCCCGGGTGGTTGAACCTGGACTCTCTGGCTCTGGCTTTGACCGCTGTCATCTGGCTTTGCGCGCTGTTACCTGTGCTCTCCGGCTTTGGCTTTGACCGCAGTCATCTGGCTCTCCCGCTCTGGTTTTGCACGCTGCTACCTGTACTCTCCGGCTCAGGCTTTGACCGATATCATAGTATCATCCTTGCTATCCGGCTCTTGCTTTGCGCGTTGTTACTTTTGCTCCCCGGCTCTGGCTTTGACCGCTGTCATCTGGCTTTGCGCGCTGTTACCTGTGCTCTCCGGCTTTGGCTTTGACCGCAGTTATCTGGGCGCTCCCGCTCTGGCTTTGCACGTTGCTACCTGTGCTCTCCGGCTCAGGCTTTGACCGCTTTCATCTGGGCTCTCCGGCCTGGCTTTGACGGCTGGCATCTGGGCTCTCCGGCTCTGGATTTGACCGCTGTCATCTAAGGTCTCCGGCTCTAGCTTTGACCGCTTGACCGCTATCATAGTATCGACCTGGCTATCCGGCTCTGGCTTTGCGCGCTGTTACTTTTGTTCTCCGGCTTTGGCTGTGACCGCAGTCATCTGGGCTCTCCCGCTCTGGCTTTGCACGCTGCTACCTGTTTTCTCCGGCTGAGGCTTTGACCGCGGTCATCTGGGCTCTCCGGCCTGGCTTTGACATCTGTCATCTAGGCTCTCCGGCCCTGGCTTTGACCGATCTCATGCTCATCTGGGCTCTCCGGCTCTGGTTTTGCGCACTGTTACTTTTGGTCTCTGGCGTTGGCTTTGCTCGCTGTCATCTGGGCTAGGGCTGGGCTGGGCACGGTTACAAAATCACTATCCGTGTACACGGTTAGTTTCGAAGGCTAGTAACCGCGTGTACACGCTAACTAACGGTTACTGCTATTATCCGCGTGTATACATACGCTAATTATCCGTGTAACCGTGTAACAGTTTACACGGATACTAACCGTATAACAACCGGTTACACGGTTACATGTTAGTAACCGTGTAAACGCTTACACGGTTACTAAACCGTTACACGGTTACTAAACGGTTACATGGTTCTTACTAATAAATGGTTTCAGCGTCAATAAACAGAGGGAGATTCTTTACCAAACAGCATCAGCATTAGAATGACCAAGGGAAGATGCGAACCACCCATCGTGTTTAGAGTAACCGGTTACACTATCCGTTTAGAGTAACCGGTTACACTATCCGCGGTTACTGTGTCTTAACGTGTACACACTGTAGTAACCGCTAAGTAACCGCGAATAGTGACCCCTAACCGTGTACACGCTAAGGTTAGCGTGTACACAGTTTGTACCGTGTAACCGTGCCCAGCAATAATCTGGGCTCTCCCGCTCTGGCTTTGCACGCTGTTACCTGGGCTCTCCGGCTGTGGCTTTGCCCGCTGTTACCTGTGCTCTCCGGCTCTGGCTTTGTCCGCTATCATAGTGTCATCCTGGCTATCCGGCTCTGGCTTTGCGCGCTGTTACCTGTGCTGTTCGGCTCGGGCTTTGACCGCTGCCATCTAGGCTCTCAGGCTCTGGCTTTGCGCGCTGTTACCTGTGCTCCCCGGCTCTAGCTTTGACCGCTGTCATCTCGCTCTCCGGCTCTGGCTTTGCGCGCTGTTACCTGGGCTGTCCGGCTCTGGCTTTGACCGCTGTCATCTGAGCTCTCTGGGCGCTGTCATCTAAGCTCTCCGGCTCTGGCTTTGACCGCTGTCATCTAAGCTCTCCGGCTCTGGTTTTGACCGCTGTCATCTAAGCTCTCCTGCTCTGGCTTTGACCGCTATCATCTGGGCTATCCGGCTCTGGCTTTGACCGCTGTTATCTGGCTCTCCGGCTCTGGCTGTGCGCGCTGTTGCTTTAGTTGGCTGGGTTTGGTTTGTCCGCTGTTGTCTGCGTTCTAACTTAGCCCGCTGTTGGTTAGGGCCTTGGTTCGTTCATTACCTATTGTCTGTGCACGCACAGCTTTCACGTTCACCTGCTGTTGCTTTGGGTCTTGGGTTTGTCCGCTCTGGCTTGTGCGCTGATTTTGGTTTGGTTGGCTGGGTTGTATTGCAACTAACGTTAAAATAGATTA
>JASANF010008653.1:0-24969 GCA_030248245.1 Trissonchulus sp. WLG1_4
TAGGACTTTGCTTGTTTCTGGAACATTTTTTGTTGGTATGATATTTTAAGAATTCATTCCGTAACTGACAACTTAGCGCTATTTCTGCAACATAAGTATCATGAAGTCTATTTTCGGATATCTTGTGACAAAATTCGAAGACAATTATTATAGTCATTTAATTAAGCTAGCTTCATTTTCTAAGATACAAAGTTGAGGAACTGTTGAGCAAAACAAAAACAGTCAACTGTTCAAGCACCAAACATCAACCTTGAAATTGACAGCTTAGCTTAGTAAACCCAACCAAAAGGACACGTGATATTGGCAATGGTGCATTTGCACGGCGTCTCAGTCTGAGGTGGCTTGTTCCAGAGTATCCGAATTTGAGGTTGCGCTTTGGCATTGACGTTTGGGGAACTTGAACCCACAAAAATGTGCACATTTTAGCTTTTTTGCGTTAGATATGTAAAATTTAGCGCCAAACTTAATACGGAGCAGAGTGGGCTTATTTCGATGGTTCAAATTTATGTAGCGCCCTTGTAGCAAATTTGTGGATAAGGGAAAATGTGAACTACAGTACTCTTGTGAACTACACAAGTTTACCGTGAACTGTGAAGGAATCAGGTTGAGCAAAGCTACGCCAACAGAAATGAAATACTTACATTACGTCTGCCAAAAAAGTTAGTACCAGTTTATATTAGCCTACGCCAATTGGACAGTCTGCGTTTAGCTAACAAATATGTTGTGTGTGCTGACTTTTGAATGAACACTGAATTCAGAAAAATGGTAAACACGTTTTCTGTAGAAATCACTAGAACTGTGAAAGCAGCTGTAGAAAATACAGGAAGACTATGATTGTGTTGTGAAAGTGGAGATAGAATCTTAGTGGAAGTAAAAAAGTCAGTATACGTCCGCGTAGCTGAATGTGGCTGGAACGCTAGGCTGCAGGTCTGGAGAAGCATTATTTGGATATCCCTTAGGGCATTTAATTCTGTGCTTTCTTTCCCTACCTTCTCCTCTCCGTTACTTGAACTGTATTCATAAACACTTGCAAGATATAAACATACCTATGGCAAACGAAGAGTTGATAGCACATACTGTAGGTAATGGTGTGAAGTATGTCTAAGAAATGTGGTTATTGTAATAGCGTGTTAATAATAGTCGAAATTATGTGTAACGAAGTTTTTATATAACAAATGTTCAACGTATTCACACTTGGACTTGACAATCGACGTGAAGTGCTTGGCTCAAGGGCGGCACAGTTTTGTTACGAATTTTAGCGACGGTTGGTTGCGTGTTTCTCGGCTGCGGCCTGTTCTTTATATTTTGTCCCCTTTTTGTTTTGTTGTTTGATGTTTTGTTTCATGTTATGTTTGTTTCACTTACTAAATAGTATTATACACGCATTTTCGTGGTTTTCCTCGTGCTTATAGTCAGGTAGCGTAGACTTTAGAGTAATCCTAGGCTTAGGGTAGTTTCTAGGCTTAGAGAACGACGACCCTTCCTTCTAGTCAGGAGAGTCACACTCCGGTCTCGGACCTAGGGAATCTACCTGAAGCCACAAGGCACGACACAGCATAAACTTAACAATACAATGAAGTATATATACATACAAACATTGTTAGGATTTACAACAGGTGCTAAATTTTAGACTCAACCTTAAATATACTTTCCGAACACATACACTGAACATCAGACATTGTACTGCAAATTCTATAAGCAATGCATCTGTTCGACTTAAATTGGATTCAAGTTAACACTAGTAACTCCTGCCATAGAACAAATTTAGATAAAACATTTAGATCGAGTCTAAAGTCGTCTTGTAAGTCCAACTGTGGTTCGCAGGACTAAGCTCAAGTCTGTGTGTATTCTTTCAGCCCTTGATATTTCTGACCACTCAACTGTGCGGATGGTATCCTATTTTTTCCAAACTAGTATGCACCACTAGAAACAAGCAGCAGCTTTTAGTAAACAACTAAGACTAAATTGACGTATACCTACTACCTCAACTGATGCTTAGGTAACTCGCATACATATATTTAGCTAACTGGTGTTGCATAGAAACCATAACAAGTCTACCCAGAAGGTGGTAAAGAAAGTTTTTGCCTACAAAATGACAGATCGCTTACATAATTTAGTTTGATTAAGCAGCGGTTAGAAGTACGTAGATGAATGGGGTGAGAAGTGAAAATACGATTCCTGTGTCTTGGGAACTTGGTTAAAACTTGGATTTTTACCGGATTACTTATCATATAAGCTTATTCAAGTGGCATAACTCTGTAATCAAATCTGTTAATAAGCAAATAAGTTTGAGACTAACTTAGCTCAGGGTCCCATGGTCCCAGCGCCGTAAACTCTAAAATACAAGTCGATATTCATGAAGTCTTAAATACAAGAATTTTATTCATACTTCAGACTAATCACACTACTGTTTACTATTTCAAATGTATGACCAACTCCGGCTTGTCACGTGACTTACAGTACCGACCAAGATTACTTGCAGTAGACTCCGGAGTCAAAGCGGAGTCGAAGTGTTGTTTTCGCAGCTCATGTCAAGACATATGTACATATATATATGTACTTATTTACATTGACTCCGGAGTCCGTTTTGACTCCGAAGTCTGTAGCGAGTAATTTTGATTGGTACTGTAGCTAGTATGCGAGCTCGTTGTCAGCATTCCGTTATTAAATTCTCTTGGTTGAGTTTATGCCTAATTAGGTTAAATATAGATATAGTTTTTATTTCGAAGAATGCCGCAGAAAAACAGATGCAAAAATCTCACCTCGGAATTCTGAAAAAAACTCAGTATAGATTTTCTTTTATTGTTCTAATGAAATATTGTTAATCCTCTTCGTTAAAAAATCATTTTGTATGTTTGTACATATGCAGCGGATGTGACATGAAGTCAAATAAAAAGCAAAAAATAAAGTAGGTACTATAAAATGGGCAATTATGTTGACGTAAATAAACAATGTTAGAATTAAAGCATAAGTCAAACCGAGGAAATGCAAAAAATTTTAAAGTTGCATTAGTCACAAAGCTTGAACATGCAGCATAGCACACCAGGATTCCTTTACCCACTAAACCAGTTCACTTTTGTTAAGCTAACCTGTTTAGTAATCGTGATAAAAATATTTTAATCCAAAACATCAGGAGCAAACGGACTAAATTTTCATCGCTATGTAAAAAGTTTAGTGTAATGCTGAGTTATGTTCAGGCCTGTGTTGCATACATACAGTAGTTTAGTAAGGTTTGGATCAAAATTAGGCAGCGAACTTATGTATTTTAACTAGTTGGGTGCTATTTCCTTTACTTTTCACCTTCGGACTGTCATTAACTGGTTCAGGTACTAATGAACATTAAACAGGGTATCTTGGGGCGTATTTCTTTACGGGATTAAAAGGTTAATTTTAATCGGACTAAACGGTTTAAAAATTCAGCTTAAAAATGCCATTCCAAAACCTTCAGATTAAACGGACTTAACTTTTAGCGCGCTGCTTTTTGATTTACACTAAACGGACTTAACTATGTAGGCTAATGTTAAGCGTGCATCTTTAAATCCGTTTAGTCCAGTTGTAGTTTTGGAATGGGGTCTGACTTAAATTAAGCCGCTGACTTATTTTACTGGTTTAGTCAGTTTAGTATGATTTGCCATTCCTAAACCTCGGACTAAAATAAGTCCAGTCCGATTAATCCGGTAAAGGAATAGGCCCTTGGTATGAAGGGGTGTTGAGGCTTGTCTAAAAAGGTAACATAATTTCAAAGGATGTGCGCTTACTTTTGAAATTCCAAGTTTAAGTTCAGCATAGTCTACAACCTCCTTAATACTTTATATACATATCCGTCTGTTTCAAATAGCCCACAGCAAAACTTTTCAAAAGACCTACCTTTTGAGTGAGAGTTTAAAAAACGCACAGAAACCTATTTAGAAGATTTTAATTTTTAGAGCATTCGTTTCAATTTTAGTTAATACGGTTAGACGGTTTTTTCCAGCTTATACAAAAAATCCCGTAAGCTTTTGACAAAAACAGATCAGCTCATACTATAAATAAATAATTTACTGACAATTTTTAATAAGGCGGCAGCAGGTTTAGGTTTAATGGAAGTTCGATTTCTATAGTTGCTTTGTAGCTGGAAGCGGCAACCTTGAATTGACTATACCATGGTAACATTTTGTCATCATGAAATATTGTAATCTTGACTGTAAAGATCCTACAAATTGGCTGAATATTGAATTTACTAAACTATAAGCGTTAAACTCCGATTCTAGGGGCCAAAGTTGTAGGTCTACAAGTAAAACAAGTTTAAATTATATAAAGGAAGTTTTTATCAACAATTGAGTTGATTGGTACAATGAAGTTGTTAGCCAGGCTAAAATTAGGCACTCTACGTTGTGTGCATTTTTGCTAGTTTTTATCCAAGTACATAAACTAAATAAAATTAAAAAATCCATTTTAACATGAAAGCCTAGACTTTTCAGCTGGAACGAAAGGAAAACTATTGAAGTTTGATTTAGTAAAACTATTCGGTCAACGTAATGGATTAAACGAGAAACAGCCTGAAATGGCTAGGATTATATTTCCCAAAACCCTAAGCCAGAAATTCACACAAGCCTGCCTGTTTAGAGTACGCTTAAATATGATGCCATAGTAATAATGATGCCATGTATGGACGGTGGCAGCAGCAGGGTGGAAAAAGCGGCTGTCAGTTTAGTAGCTAAACGAGGCACTCACGACGTTGGGAAAGGTTTAATTAAGATTAACTGGATTAAATTAATTCAGTTTAATATATACATTAACGTCGATGAATCGAGTCAAACGTGACAATGATACGTATGTATATACTGCGTAGTTTCGACTCAAGTCAAATGTCTTGTAATATGGAGAAAGAGGCAGCTTCATAAAGTTCTAAGGGAATAAAAAAATGTCAGTTTAGCGATATGAATAAAGTTGGTGGAGTGTGTCTTGTGTTTTGAAAAAAAACGTGGCTGGAGGTTTCTTGTAATAATTTTTGTAAGTCGTGAGCTCTCGTTACCTTTTTTGCAATAATTTTTGTAAGTCTCTCGTAAATCTCTCTTGTTCATTACATTTAGTCAATTTGTCACGTTGAGCAAAACTTGAGTATGTAACTTCCTTATGGACTGCCTTATATAGGCAGCAAAAACTAAATACGTAAAGCATGTGAAAAAATCACTAGGTCTGACAGATGAAGCGTCTGAATTAGAGTTGTATGCGTTCGATCTTTACCAGTCGTTAATTTTTTTTAAAATAAATACAGCTTTTATAGCGTAGTAATATACATACATATATGTATGTATGTACCTATGAAATATGAAATATGTAAGCAAAAGATGACCCCCTGTTAAGGTCTACAGTTAAAATTATTAACAAATTATTAACAAAAGCTGGATGGTCCAGCTGCCTATGTTTACTCCCGAGCGCAGCTGAACTACACAGATCATACCGGCTCATGTTACCAAAGCACATGTTGAAAGAAAGATGATGCCCCAATTTAGAAAGAATGATGGAATGTAGGCGCCGAGAATCGAACCCGGGCCGCCTGCTTCGAAGACAAGCATGCTAACCACTACACCATAGCCCCCAAGTCTCATAGGCCCTAATTCTCATTTACAACAGGGTCAGGAAAAGTAGTCAATGATTCTTATCCAAAACTGGATTTATTGGATTAGATTTAACTTTATTTCGTCAATAACGCAGCGTTAGTTGAGCGTAATTTACTGAAACTTGGCACACACCGAGATAATATATGTAAGCCATGTAGAACAAAATTTCAGCCGGTTATTTTCATTTTGTGTTGTGTTATTAGCAAAATTAATTTAAATCTAATCCGTTAATTCCAATTTTGGATAAGGCCCACTTGTAATCCTTGAAGTTTTGTCTTTGAGAACTTCCATGAAAACTGTTTAGGTAAATCGAATTAGGGTAGTTTCCAGTGAATAATGAAACCAAAAAAACCAGCAAAAGCAAGTACAGAAACGGGAGACATTAGCTAAAAAATATTTATTGAAAATCAGAATAGCGATTATACAGCGTCGATTTCTTTAAAAATTCCATTCTGCAAAGTATCAATAGTGCATAAATATTCTTCGAGTCAAAAATACTATAGTAGATACTTAGCCAAAACGGACCAGCCACTGACAAAATGAAAGAAACATTTTATGAGTGAATTGGTGGCTTCAGTAGCCAGAGGATTAGTACGCCGAGCCTTGAGAATTAAGTTGGAGAAAAGTGCTTTTCAGAGGGCTGTTAAATAGCACATATTCATACATTTTATGGAGAAATTTTGACCAAACCTATTCTCGTTTTATTGGTAAATAGACTGACAGATTTTTTTAACAAAACCGACTGCAGATTTACAGAATAATGGTTCAGAGGTTTAATAATTAACGGAAGCTATTTTTTCAAAATTGTCAAAAAAATGGTGTTAAATTTGACAGGTCTATTCGATATATACTTAAAGGACCAACAACAGCTTAGCCTTGGTGTAGTAGCTCAACTGGTAGAGCGCTGGTCTGCAGGTCAACAGAGGGTTTGTTCGAGTCCCCCTTGGGTCATTCCGATGCTGATAGGTTCCGTAAGAATCCCTTTTTTTTCCTTGACAGACATTTTTTAGTATTTAAATTTTAAAAAAGTTAAAACAAAAATTAATAAATACATTTTGAATAAACGCTAAACTAAATTTTCAATAAATAAACAAATAAATAAATACACTAAATAAAACAGCCAACTACTCAACATCCATTGTATTGTATGTGGCATGAACTGAATTTTCATAATGTTTTAGCGTCGATAACATAAACAAATGATAGAATGGTAAGTTGGCAATGAGTTATGAGTGAAGCAGCAAACAACAAAACTGGAAATGACAAAACTTTATGGTTGATTTGAAATACATATATCTGCTTTTATTTAATGCATCAATTTGAAACTTGTATTTACAAATGACTAAACTCAATAGACTCAAATAACACTGACGACTGCACCAGTCACCACAGATATGTAGTCCTATTAAGAAAGCCATAGTTACAAAAGTGGCATTATCATTCAAATTAAAATAAACAAGCACGTTTTGCGAGTAAAGTTAAACTAAATTTAGACAGACTTCGTCACGATATGCTTCTACATGCCGATGATATTCTTCGAATATAAAACGCGGCACCAACATTTTTTAAAGCCAACATTTTAACATGTCAAGCTGCAATATGCTTTCTAGTCAAATTCTGCTATGAAATTTTTTTAAGTAGGAAACAGAGATGAAAACGGGTCAATAAAGTGAGACCCGACCCGACCCGACCCGTTTGATCTCTGACCCGACCCGACCCGACCCGTTTGATCTCTGACCCGACCCGACCCGTTTGATCTCTGACCCGTTTGATCTCTGACCCGACCCGACCCGTTTGATCTCTGACCCGTTTGATCTCTGACCCGACCCGACCCGACCCGTTTGATCTCTGACCCGACCCGACCCGTTTGATCTCTGACCCGACCCGACCCGTTTGATCTCTGACCCGACCCGACCCGACCCGACCCGTTTGATCTCTGACCCGACCCGACCCGTTTGATCTCTGACCCGACCCGACCCGACCCGACCCGTTTGATCTCTGACCCGACCCGACCCGACCCGACCCGACCCGACCCGACCCGTTTGATCTCTGACCCGACCCGACCCGTTTGATCTCTGACCCGACCCGACCCGTTTGATCTCTGACCCGACCCGACCCGACCCGACCCGTTTGATCTCTGACCCGACCCAACCCGTTTGATCTCTGACCCGACCCGACCCGTTTGATCTCTGACCCGTTTGATCTCTGACCCGACCCGACCCGACCCGTTTGATCTCTGACCCGACCCGACCCGACCCGACCCGTTTGATCTCTGACCCGACCCGACCCGTTTGATCTCTGACCCGACCCGACCCGTTTGATCTCTGACCCGACCCGACCCGACCCGTTTGATCTCTGACCCGACCCGACCCGTTTGATCTCTGACCCGACCCGACCCGACCCGACCCGTTTGATCTCTGACCCGACCCGACCCGTTTGATCTCTGACCCGACCCGTCCCGACCCGACCCGTTTGATCTCTGACCCGACCCGACCCGTTTGATCTCTGACCCGACCCGACCCGACCCGTATCCGTTTTTCAGTCGCAATTTTTTCATCCGTTCGGGTACCAAAAATATATGCTTCAAATCACGTCCATGCTCAAAAAGTGCGAAGAAAATTTTAGTAAAGCTAACATAAAGGTGTTTACTTGAAAAAATAGCCGCAGAAGTATTTTTTAATGTAAAATTATGCTAGAAAATTTTAAAAATCACTATTTTTTCCCAATTTTAGGGAGAATTAAAACTAAAAAAATAAGACCCGACGTTATTATTTTTGACCCGAAAAAATTTCGGGTCACGCTACCTCTACCCGACCCAACCCGACCCGAAAATTGACCCGACCCGTTTTCATCTCTGGTAGGAAACTTATAAATCTACTGCAAAGAAGCTTTCATATAAGTCATTTCAAAAAAATTTCAGAAATGTTTTTTTGAAATGCTTTACCATAACAGCTTCTTGTACTTTAAGTTTTAATGACTGAGAGAGGGGATGTTTCACTGGTACACACAACGCATTAAATACTCACATTTCACTTCATTATACATTAGCGCTAGCAGTTTTACCTGGCCATTTGGTATAAAGTCACACATATTTTTTGCGCAAAGGATAAACCAATGGCCAACATGCTATCTAAGTGTCGATTCATACTTACAGCCGTTATGTTCGTGCAGCGGTTTAGCCGCCAAAATAACAAAAAAACACGCCACAATTTGATCGCCATAGTGGTGTGACTATCTAAAATAGTAAGTTTGTCGGCTGTACGAATGCTTTATGTAAGCATAAATGCGTTTGCGCGAGTTAATTGTTGTGCATAGTAAACCACAATGAGGTCTGATGGAAAATCTTTGTGTGAGCTACTTTTTGCAGTAAACGCAAACTTTTCCTGCATCTGATATTTTTTTAGCAATAAACTCTTTCCGTGAGTATTTCTAATTCTTAATGACCATTAAAATCAGTTAACTTTATATTTTAAACTTTTCCCAAATTGTATAGTCTTGTTACTCTTATTAAGGCTTTTTCTTTCGTGGTCGAATTACAATCTTTCCAATTTGCTAAAACTTTTTCGCTCCAGCAAAACATTTCCTATTACTGGGTTACTTATCTGCATTCTGCACACAAAAAAACATCCAGCGTGTTATAATACACTGGCAGACTGCATAAACGCTGCTATCTAAATCACTACGCCTATCGAATACACACAGTAGCTTGCACACACCCACACCTCTAATGTATTTGATGGACCTACATGATGGCTCAGTTACAAATAACACTGTGAGCAGCAATACATGTTAAATGACCGATTGTATTATAGTATATACGCGGCGGCTGAGGCCGCCGCGTAAAAATTAACTTAATTGATGCTTTAGTGCTTTAGAATTAGAACCAACTTCATTTATTCTTCAGATGTTCTACGCATGCGTCTTTACGTAACATAGATTACCCACAGAGAGAGTGTGTTCTATATAATGTGGCTAGAATAACTTTTAGTTATTAGATTTATTTATTTATTTGTTTGTTATTATTATTGTTGTTTCTTTATTATTTAATTGTTTACTTGTTGTTTAATCAATATTTTTGTTGTTTGTTGCTGGCTAATAATTGGCCAAATACACAACTGAGTCAGTGAAGCTAAACATTTAGTTTGAGGAGACAAATTGAGGGCAAAAAAGTTATCTGGAAAATAGAACAAGTCGTGTTTTTGCTAGTGAGGCTTGAATCAACCATAAAAAAGCGAAACTTTTTTGCTTGATGTTATGCTCTTAAAATAAAATGGATCAAGCGGGCTTGATTTGAATTTAGTTAATGGTTAAACAAGCCAATAAATCAAATAAACACCAATGTATCACATAATCGACTATAGGATAAAAATCAGATAGTAAACAAGTTGCCAAACTAACGTTTTATATGTAATACAACCTTGTGCAGTGATATTAACCAAGTTTTAATGTAAATCTAACAATTTAATGTATTCTTATTTTCATTAAAAAATAATAACGATAATATCTTTGGAATCGCAAATGGTTGAAATTTGCTTTTTGCACCACCAGATGCGCAACAACGTTTTGCCATTGCCACGGGTTTTGAATTTTAAAAAACATTTCAATTAAAATTACGCGTAATCGACGGTTTAAAGATAATATCAGTCCATTACAATTACTTTGAAAAAAATTTGATACACTACTAGCATCCTACTCACAAGTTCAATGTTTAAAATGAGCAAGTACATGTGTCCTTGCTCAATGTAAACATCTGAGTTTTCTGAGACTTCTGAGTATGTTGCTACTAGTGCATCAAATTTTTTTTAACAAGCAACAGTTTGCTGCAAAATAAACATAGTAAGAATTTTACAGCAGTTTGTCATGTTTGACAAGAAACCATGTTTTTATTCCAACTTGATGAAAATTCTCACCAAACTGCAAAATTCTATTCCAAACATCATTTTGTGTAGCAAATGGCAGAAAATACCAATCCACTTTACTAAAGAAAACAGCTGGATTTGATTCATGCCCGAATCAAACGGGATAAAATCCCAATAGTGTTCATAAAGTTTTTGTCCAGAAACAATTGCAAATTTCACTTGGTGACTTGTGCATTTTTATGAAAACATAGTCGAAAAGCTAACGAACACATGCTAACAGAATACCTATAGACTGCATTCTAAAACATATGAATTTATGAAAAAGTATAAGAGCACTGTTTAGCTTTCTTTTCCTCCCAGCAGTTTCGCCAAGCCCAATTCTTCAGGCGCACATACATACGTGGACGGCCACAACTGAAGTCTGACCAAAAAATACTGGACCCTGAGACAAAAGGAAACACGCTATTTCATTACGAAAAGAACGAATTGAAAGCATCAAGAGTACAGCGAGTAGTTACAAAAATCATGCCACCTGTTTTATCCCAGGGTTCAGCTATTTCTGGTCAGACTTTAGGCTTGACTTTAGACTTTGCTTGGTCCTACCGTCGTTTTTCAGCAAATGCCAAATTACCATTTTTGTGCATGAAACTACATATCAGTACCTGTATCAATAAATAATAATTAAGGGCATTTTTATACATTTATGCCAGTTTATTTAAAACTAAGCTTCTGCAACAAACTGAAGCAGCTTCAAAATGGAAAAGCCATTTTGCGTGGATTTGATTCATACCTAAATCCAACCGGTTAAATCCGCGAAACTTGTCATTCGGTTATTGTTCTGAA
The DNA here is from genome assembly GCA_030248245.1 of Trissonchulus sp. WLG1_4. Classification (NCBI taxonomy): domain Eukaryota; kingdom Metazoa; phylum Nematoda; class Enoplea; order Enoplida; family Ironidae; genus Trissonchulus; species Trissonchulus sp. WLG1_4. Next base: position 11,306 of record JASANF010008653.1, read on the forward strand.
ACAGTCTACATTTCACTTGAAGACTTGTGAAACAATCGCGTTTGAACTTATACCTGAGAACTGGATTTGATTTATACTTATGGGTTAATACTTATTTATGGGTTAATATATGGGTTAAAACTGACAGTGAAACGCAAACAATCAGCAACGAACGGAAACAGACGCATTTCTCGAACACATTCATGTTCACGTAGATCCGCACAATGGCACTGATCAAAACACAAACAAACGCACACACAACCCTCACCAAGTTAAACGTTGTATTTCACACATCAGTGTTGTAGAAAAGCTTGCTGCAAAAGTCATCCACAGTCATGTTCGGATAATTACACACACACGCACACATAAGATCATAATAGTGGCTCACTCTATTAAGTAAATTAATAGTGAGACACTCTCCTTTCTGCCTGTGTTATAGCGCAGGCAGATGCGCCAGTCGTTTTGAAGCCGCATGTTGCATGCAACATCTGGCTAGCCAATCAGAAGCGACCACCGCTTCTGATTGGCTAGACGCCTGTGCAAGTGCTCTAATCAGCACGCAGGCGGCCTCAATTGCCTGAAAATTCTCAAAAACACATTTAACTTACCAGTTAACAACATAATCCCATTAATAATAATCCCTGAAAACGATGATAAAAATGTCGACAAAATATAATTTTGGGCAAAAAAAACAAAATACTCTCAACCCGACCGATCATGGCAAAATTTATCACTGAAATGACTGTAATGGCGGCCAGTGTACTGATTGGAGCACGTGAGGCCGCTTGCGTGCTGATTAGAGCACTTGCACAGGCGTCTAGCCAATCAGCAGCGGTGCTCGCTTCTGATTTGCTAGCCAGATGTTGCATAAAACGGCAACATGCGGCTTCAAAACGACTAGCGCATCTGCCTGCGCTATAACACAGGCAGAAAGGAGAGTGTCTCACTCTTCTTCTTGATAGAGTGAGACACTATTAGGTACTCTTGATAAGATGAAGTCGCTTCACAAAAATTCGCGTGGAAAAGTTTTTATCAATATTAAATGACTTCATGCTGTGCATCTGGTCAACCTAGTCTAAAATAGACGCACTAGGCTTGTAAGCTAAATACAATAGTAGCTAAACCATTAAAATCTAAAAGCAGCACAGGGTATTAGCCGGATTTATGGACAGGAAATTTAGTCAGTCATTTGTCAAGAACTCTGGATGGAGACAAAAGCATGAAGTTAGCAGCTGGTAGTGCACTATTTATAGGCGGGAGATGAAAAGAAGACGATTCTAAGCAGACATTAGGTCCGGCAAAAAAAGTCTTGCCTAATTGAAACCCTGGCTTGGCCATTTTGAGGTGCTTTGGCTCCAATGTTGACTCTTAGATCCAGTTTCCCTGTGCTGGTAGAATTGACGTTGTCAGATTTTCGCTGGGGCCTTTTGCAAGTAAATGGACTACAGAAAGAAATCTTTCTGAAGGCCGGTTCATACTTATTCTTAAGGACAGGGACAGGGACAAGGACAAATTTTGGTCAGTTGCTGTGAAAAATGACACAAGCGCTTCTGCTAATTTTTTTAATACGATCTGCAAATGATTCCTTATTCAATTTATGCACAAAGTTTGCATAGTTAAGCCCGGTTCATACCTGTCCTTAAGGACGTAAGGACAGGGACAAGGACCAATTTCGATCAGCTGCAGTGACGAATTTACCAAAGCATTTGGGCTAATTTTCTGCATACGATCTGGATGTGACCCAGACTTGCCTCAAGAGAAACATCAACTCAATTGGCCCGGTAGTTTTCTTGGAATCGCTTAAGGACAAAACGATAGGGACACAGACAAGGACGAGTATGAACCGGGCTTTAGGCAGGTAGTTTTCTTGGAAACGCTTAGGGAAAAAACGATAGGGACAAGGTCAAAGACAAGTGTAAGTTATAGCACGATGTAGCGTGCACTTAGTAATTTATACGTACTGTAACGTGAAGCGCCAAGTGCATAAACGATAGTGCGCAGTGCACTTGTTTGTGCACGCGGGTTTCACGTGTTAGTGCGAATAGGTGCTGAGTGCACACTACAAAGTGATATAACATACTTATGTTATATCTATTTTGAAATACAATACAGTGCAATAAGTCAATAACCAAGATGCACGCCTACAGCAGTGCAACGACTAGATTCTAGATGCACGCTGTGAATCTAGCAGCGTGCAGTTAGTTATTGACTTTGGTTATTGCACCGTTTTTTCAAGACAGGTATGATGTAAGTAAGTATTAACCGGGCCTAAAAAGCACAGGATGAACTGTTTATTCAATATTGGTCGCCGGGAATTGAAGCCAGGCCGTTGGCGTCAACGTCGGCAATACTAACCACTACGCCACATTCTCAAAGTCTCGTAAGCTCTAGTTTTCTTTCACTAAGTACAATAGGCAATGTGCACACTCAGCAATACCTGTCTGAATCAAAAATTACAATAACTTGATCGAAAGAGCATTCCAAAACGGCCTATTTACATATTTATCTTGTTTTTGCTAGATGATTACTCTTGTAATGTAAATCTTTTGAAAAATGGAAAACCACTTTTTTGGTACATTTGGATTGAATACAAAAAAGCATAAATCAAACAACAATACTATTCAATGACAATTTAATCCACACACAAGCAACATTTATCATAAATGTTAAAAACAGCACTGAAATGTAAAACACCAAAACCATCATGTATTACAATGAATTCTTTCTTGTGTGATGTCTGGCTTATTAGGCTTAGACGTTTATTCAAAATTTGATTTAACGGATTATCATCTATGTACTACAAAACGGAATAAACTTAGATCAGCGCAAACAAGCTAATGTCAAGACTACACTTTTTGCGCTACTGCAAATAGGTGTTTTTAAAATAAAAAGTTAAATCCGTTAAATCCAATTTTGGATAAAACTCATAGTTTATACTTGCCCGCAGGTATTTGCTCAATAATGCAAAAAGGGTTCCAATTTCGCTTATATAGGAAGGTAGGTCCTATATTCGAAATGGCTTTAGTCACAAGGGAAGTTTGGGAGAAGTGGGATTATCTGGATTATTAGTATTATCTGGATTAATAAAGGGCAACGATATCATCTCGTTTCCCAAACCGCATTGGCGTCCCAGGTCGCAAAGCTCGTTTTCCCAGATCCTCTGAAACGTGACACTTTCTTAGACCAAGAATGGTGCAGCTTACAAAGTCTTTTGACATTGCCTTCACGAAACCAGGAATACCGAAAAATTTTCGCTCTGAAAAGAGAGCGAAATTTTTCAGTTTTCCAGTTTGTAACCAATATGTGACACTGTACTTCATATTATAAACAAGCTTAAGGGGGGGGTTAAGGTCAAAAATCAAAGTTCTCCAATGTATTCACAAGTGTTCCCCCAAGGACCTCTACCTCAGATAAGAACAAAAGAAGGGGAGGGGGGGGGGAAAAGAGGCAAAAGCAGGCGACAGCGCAAATCACAACAAAAAACGAAATACCCCAAAAGCGAAAATAAGATTATATTATTTAAATAAAGGAAAAAAAAAGGACAAAAAAACAACATTGCTCTGTTAGGCTTGATTCATACTTGTCCGTATCCGTAAGATATTGTTCATAAGCCAGTATCAAACTGTTGTGTTTTTACACTTGACAATTTTAACTATAGGAACATACTCATTCAGTACATATCTTATTTTGAACTCAGCTAACAATACCTACTAGTTTCACTTACACATGAAGCCTTATGCACAACTTGTGCAGCATAAGTATGAAACGTGAGACATATTTGTAGAATCGCAAAACACACTACTTCTTTACGGACGTTGGGACATATGGACAAATGGATGACTGAATAGGTATCCGATCGGCTGATCGTTAGTTTGCAGTTTGCACTTCTTGTCCTATTGTTGATTATTGAAATGAAACAAAACAAATCTAAATACATAATAAATTTAAATTTTTGGTAATAATAAGCAAGCAATCGAGTAGCTTTCATGCTATTTATTATTACTTAATAATAAGAAGTAAGCATGAAAACTACCTCCCACTAGCAGTGGCCCCATGACATCTCTTTTGCCGAAATGAAGGGGGAGTCGCCCTCGCTTTAGCACCGGGATGAAACCTCGACCGCGATAGAAGTCAAAGTCAGACCTGCGGTCCGGAGAGGGCTGAAGAAAAAAGGGTGGCTGCAGGGCATCTGAAACAACTTTGCTGGGGTAGCATTATATATAATTTACTTAATTTTACAATAGTCATTTAATTTTTGCATTGTTTATTGTATGTAGTCATATTTCCGTGAAAAAGCTGGAAAAACTTCACTAAATAAAAACAAAAAATTTAAGATATATATATAAATGAATAATTACATAATTTAATTAATTATAAATTAATAAATTAATAACTTAATGAATAAATAGTTAATAAATACATGAATGAAAAAATAAATAAATAATTAAATAAATAAATAACTAATTAAATAAATAAATAACTAATTAAATAAATAAAAGTAAAATAAATAAATAAAATAATTAAATACATAGTTACGATTTTGAAAATTTCTTAAGGTGGTAGTGTCGCCAAAGCAGTTTTGCTCGTAGGCTGCAAAATGAGAACTTTTTGCTTTGAAATTGTACGTTCACTGAGAAACAAGTGAAATGCCATATGGTGTCAAATTAATACTGCCAGACACTAGACTACCACTATCAACCAATATTTTTAACCAATCACCATTTGTGAGCCAGACATCACACAATAGAGACATAAAAGTTCAAAAAATCAAGCCAGATATCAGATTGGCCAGCTTTTGAAGTACGTGTATTGTTTTGACGCACAATTTTTTGCCACAAATAAGAAAAATGAAAAATGAAGGTTCGTTTTTCTTTTGAGTTCAAAATAAGTGTCTAATTTTTTCACAATTTATCATTTTTGCTGTGAGTACTTAACAGGTTACGCACAGTTTTACAGTTCAAATAGGCATTACTCCACAACCACTCAAGCAATTTGCACTAAATTTTGTGTGCATAAACTAGAGCATATGTGCTTTTACTTTGTGTAAAGAATCTAAACAAAAAGTTTTTTTATTGTGACGAAATTATCGAATGTGAATATGTTTTCAAAACGTCATTTTTCCGACTTTGCGACTTCACTGCTAACGGTACGCTGCATCAATTTTGCTGAAACTTGGCAAAAATATTTGCCTTGAAACATATTTTTAGAATAGGTATATAAAGAACAATGACCTATCTTTCACTGAAAAAGTTTTATAGTCGCGCAAATTCGACTGCTTTCGCGACACTACCCCCTTAGCAAACAAAAAAAGAAAACTATGGAAAAGTCAAAATAAATTTCAAGGTTTTCCTAACATTAAGGTATCTTTTTTCATTTTTCAACGATTGATTCCTTACAATAGTAAGTCATACAATACTTATGTTAGTGGGAACTGGGAACAACGTCCTCAAGTTGTTTGTAAGCATTTGAATAAAATGTAAACAATGTAAACAGTAGAACAGTAATACAAAAAAGCCACATAAGCCTACAACAGACAAAACAGACTTGAGGACAGGTACGGAGAGGATCTGTGATCAGCTAACGCCCGAATCATCGAAAAGATTTCCAGATCAATGTTTTTCGGAGCGGTAATAAGCAGTTAGGTAACAGGCTTGAGACCTTACTTTCATTCTTTGACCAGCAAGTGTATTGTACAAAGTTGGGTTAACTGACAATTAGCTTAAACCAATTTAGCTCAGGCTTTTATTCCTTAGAACGGTGCCACGGAAAAAAGTGTTTGCTGAAAAATATGTCCCCCGGACACATTTTTCCAAAAAATTGTGTCCCTCCGCCCCCGGACACTTTTTATGGAAAATTGTGTCCCCCAGACATATTTTTTTGGAAAATTGTGTCCCCGCGGATAAACCAGAAAGCTATACTATAGAAAAGTCAGGACTGAACAAGTCTGGTACCTGGGCCACAGAAAAAGAAGTATTTGCTACTAGAGTACAGACTGGATACGATTTTGAAATCCATTCCGCATTTGGTTATAAATATCAATTGCAGCAATTCAGAATTCAGGGCGGTTCTCGGAAAGAAGCAGGATCTACTTCGGAGCAAGGGCGATGTTAAGAAGCAGTGAAGCTGTTATAAATACGAAAGTTAATCTTATTGAATATAAATCTGGAACAGCTGTGTTTTGTAATTTCTCACTTGTCACTACTGTTCTTTCGTCAATACACGAGATAGCCTGTTTTGCTGTCAAGTCCTGCCCAACTTTTTTCTATACCGTCCCAGCTTCGAATCCGAACAGGTTATGGGCCCAGACAAGATTGCCTTGCGGACGGACAAGTTCGATGGCGACAACTTTCATCTCTGGAAGCACAAGATGCGGATGGTCTTCGTGTCTCTGGATTTATGGGACATTGTTACCGGCGATGAAGTGGCACCGGGGGACAGCTTTTCTTAATGGAAATCTGGACGAAGAGATCTACATGGAACAGCCGGAAGGTTGTGTGAAAGTTGGTCAAGAAGATCTTGTTTGCAAGCTGAATCGGAGTTTGTACGGTTTGAAACAAGCGTCGCGATGTTGGAACATTGCTATAGATCAATTTCTCCAAAAGTCCGGCTACAAAAAAGGAAAAGCAGATCCATGTGTCTACTTCAAGCGAGTGGGAGCAGAGTTTGTCATAATAGCTCTGTATGTCGATGATATCCTGATTGCAACCAAAAGCGAGAGCCTGATGCAAATGGAAAAAACTGCACTGTCAAAAGGATTTGATATGAAAGATCTAGGTGAAGCTCAGTTTTGCCTTGGAATTCAAATAAAGCGAGATCGGCAAAACAAACGCATGATGCTGAGCCAAGTTCATTTCTTGGAAGGTGTGCTGAAAAAGTTTGGTATGCAAGATTGCAAACCGGTGGCGACTCCAATGGAAACAGGTTTAAAGCTTGAAGCTAACAAAGGAGCCACGGTTGACAAAGAAGGGTACCAGAAAGCAATCGGGTGCATCACCTACGTTGCCAATGCAACTAGACCCGATTTGGCGGCAGCGTTAAGCTGCGTGAATGGATTTATGCAAAATCCATCCGATTCGCATTGGACGGCCCTAAAGCGAATATTTCGATATATCAAAGGGACAATGAACTTTGGGCTTGAATTTCGCAATGATAAAGGGGGCCAAGATGGACTAACTCTGGGGGGATACGCTGACGCGGACTGGGCAGGAGACTTGACTACACGCAAGTCTACGTCCGGTAATATATTTTACGTCGGAAGCAGCCTTATTAGCTGGTCCAGTAAACGTCAAACAGTCGTGGCCTTATCTTCGACAGAGGCTGAGTATATTTCAGCTAGCCAAGCTGTGCAAGAGACGATTTGGGAGCGCAGTTAGCTAAAAGACATGGGTTTCGAGCAAAAGTCACCAACGGTCATCTGGCACGACAACCAAGGCTCCATTGCCATGTCAAAGCATCCCAAGTTCCATGGTCGATCGAAACACATCGACATCCGATACCATTTCATCCGGGACCACATAGCGGCAAAGACGGTTGAGCTGCAATATTGTCCAACGGAGGAGATGGCGGCGGACATACTCACAAAGCCACTGGATCGGGGGGCCTTTGAGAAACTTCGACGTCATCTGGGGCTGAAGAGTCAAAAAGAATAACTTTCGAGTGGAAGTGTTAAGAAGCAGTGAAGCTGTTATAAATACGAAAGTTAATCTTATTGAATATAAATCTGTAACAGCTGTGTTTTGTAATTTCTCACTTGTCACTACTGTTCTTTCGTCAATACACGAGATAGCCTGTTTTGCTGTCAAGTCCTGCCCAACTTTTTTCTATACCGTCCCAGCTTCGAATCCGAACAGGCGATACATGATTATCAATATTAATATGTTCATTATGAAGCTGTCTTGAGTATAACAGAGCTGTGAGAACTTTTGGGTATTTCACCAAAATTTGAATATTTGATACTTTTATAACACATTCATTTTCTTTACTGTATATATTATGTGAAGATAAGTACTATCAATTACCAAAACCAATACTGCATTTTATTTGATTTAAATGTCTAGTATGTACATTGTACATTGTACATTTTGATTACCTATTAAACTTACCATTTGACGAACGTCATATTCAGACTACAACTACTATGAGACACAATTCGCACCGCAAAATCTTCCGAGGGACACAATTTTCCAGAAAAGTGGTTAGATGGACACCTTTTTCTGGAAAAATGTTTATGGCGGACACATTTTTTTGGAAAAAGGTGTCCGGGGGGACACAATTTCCGGACAAAAGTGTCCGCAGAGTAGGACAAAATTTTCCAATTGGCAGACACAGTTTTGCAAAAAAGTGTCCGGGGAGACACATTTTTTAGGAAAAAAGTGTCCGAGGGGAAACATTTTTCCGGCGGACACTTTTTTCCGTGACAACGGTTCAAGTTCACTGCACCAATGAAGATTAGCTAAGAAGGTGTTGTTGAAAACTGAAGTTTATCCACGATTTAGCTGGGATTCAGCTACATAGTTTAATGCTTAGCTCCAGCTCAGATTCTGTAAATATGATTTGGTGCAGTTCACCGTAAGTTCCTTTTAGACTTAACGTACTAACTACTGTACTGAGAGGCAAACCCATCTGGACTGAATATCAAGATTGTGGTACTATCATGTTTATATTTTTACTATACGGTGCTCAGGGGCCGCGTATATACTATATTCAGAATCTGTGATTCCTACGTTAATCTGGTCTAAAACTAATTGTCCAACAACTAACTACTAGATGTAGCAACGTTCTGTTTATGGAGTTTTTGATTACAACAGTACGATCGGATGAGCTAGCGGCCTTGGTTTTGTCAGTTGTGTTTTCTTGCTGTGCGCCTATGTTCTTGTATTGAATAAAATATCACTACGGCCGCATTTAATTGAACCTACGCTACATTTTGGCGCCGCGAGTTGGGTGTGCCAAGCCAAGACGAAACAGGTGCCTGCTTGGATTGGGATTGGCTGTTTGTCGGGTTAGCTGCAATGGAACTTGTGGAATCGACGACATACAATTGGTCCTTCGCGAACGTATTTGCGAATTCAAAATTATGTTAGCTTGACTAACACTTGATAGTTAGAATATAAACTGTACTTTTATGATTTGACAGCGTGAACTGAAAAAAATAGGTATCTGCGTTGCAATGGCTGATGAGCACGTGCAATTGGGTGAAGCAGTCCCTAAGGCCAACGAACCAAATCTGAATGTAGTTATTGAAGTTCCAAATAACTCGTTCGAGCTGCTCCGTGCCTCCTAGGTTCAGATGTTTAGTGGCATACCCTTGCCTCCTTTGCTTACTGGTAATGTTTAAAAACAAAATCCCAGGGACTGGTTTGCTCATCTGCGTCGTGTCGGTATATCTAATAGTTGCAGTGACAAATATTTAGCTATGCTGACTCCTGGTTTGCTAGCGTTAGATCCTCGGGCCTCACGATTCTGGGATAAGGTTCCAGACAATATCAAACATAATTTAACTGAATTGGAGACATTTTTTGTGAAAGAGTTGATGCGAGGCACTGAAGTCGACCTCATGTGGAACCAATTACACAATCGCAGGCAATCTGAAAGTGAATGTTTTAATAATTTTGTGACAGAATTGCGAAAATTGGCGCGTTTGGCTTATCCTGACAAGAACGTACAAGAACTACAAGATATTTTAAAAATGCACGTTGTTCACCAGAGCAGACCTGATATTTCTCGTGCGCTATTGCAGAATAAGCTAGGTACGTTTGATGCAATTCTAAGTTTGGGCTGCAGAACACAGTACGCGTTAAGTAACAAAGGCATTTCCATCCCTACCGAGTTGGAGGCACAACTGGCAGCTATTCAAGCTCAAAATGACGAGTTTCAGAAACAAACTATTAAGATTGCTGCTTGCCTGGCTGACCTCCAACAAGGTTCAGTAGTAACTTCTTACTCTAGTGCTGATTCAACTGTTTGTGCTACTAATGTTCGAACTACGATTCCAGTAGAGTTGAAACTAAGTAAGCTTCAATCAAATGTTGAACGATTGTCAGCTAAGTTAGATGAGCTGTGTCGTTGTTCTGTTCGCTGCTACAACTGCAACTAAAATGGTCACATTAGTCGCAATTGCACGTTTCCGTCACGTGCAGCCGGGGTTCAGAAGCGGTTAACGGTCGCGGCCCCGGTCAGAAACAGAAGGGTTTCGAGGTCGCGATGGCTGGTCCGGCTCGGGAAACTAACTACTGCTTTTTCTAAGCGACGGGGTACGGCAAATTAAGGTAAAATGTCATTTTTTCGTTTTGTTCTGATTTTTGTTTGTCTATGATCAGATTTGTACTTCATGTACCAAAATTTCGCAGTCATTTAGTCCGGTGCGTGTAAATGCTGTTATCAATTCTGTTGAAATTAAAGTGCTACTTGTTACGGGTTCGTTCGAGTTTAAGTCTGATTGATGAAAGTTTGCCAAAGGTCTACCCTCTTTGTCTCCGTTAATTTCTAGCTGCTGTCAGCCTGGCGGTTTTTCCGGGAAACAAATATCTCTTTGAGGCTTCTGTTATATTAACGTCCAGTTTGGTGACAGTTCAGTATTTGAAATCTATTATGCTGTAGTGAAACAGTCAGTATTTCCTTGCATAATCGGGATGAATTTTCTCCACGGTCAGGATGCAATTTTGCATTTTAGATATGGTGAGTTTTCTGTGGATGAACGACGTATCCCTTTTCAGGGTCCGTGCAGTCAATCACAAGCTAGCAATTCTTTGTAAAATTCAGCCAAAACTCAAGTTGATGAAATGCCATTATGATCTTTTGGATGTCAACTTGTACAGTGGAGACGGCTTACATTTAAACTCTGTTGGGGCTCAACATATAGTGAACTTAGTAAAAAAAGAAATTCAAAAGCTCTAGTGGGTACTCTGACCCCAGGAAGAGCTCACGAATGAATAAAATTGAGTTTGTTTATTTTTGTAGCAATCACGTATCGTCTGTCATGTGTATTGATGAATTGTTTGATGAGGCATACTGACCTTACACGGTTCAATTAATATTTTGTGTCTGATGAAGTATTTGTTGAGGCATACTGGTCTCACAAGGTTATATTAGTATTTTTTGCCTATGCATATGTCTTGTTTTAGTTTTTTGTGTGTTTTGTGAACTGAGTACACTTGGAATGTCTGTCGGGGGTCCTGTCCCCAATTGCTTGTACAGTCTACTCGGACTTAACAATTTTCTTTACAAGAAAAGGAAAATGTAAAACTAATTGTCTAACAACTAACTACTAGATGTTTCAACGTTCTGTTTATGGAGTTTTTACGCGAGGCCGCCGCGTATATACTATAATACAAAAGCAGTATTTACACGTATCTGCTGCTCATGTGCTAATTACTTCGTAGAATTTGCTAGGTCCTATAACTACGTTATTTGTGTGTGCGTGTGTGTGTATCGTGTGTGTTAAACATGGCTCTCAACGAAGAGTGTAAGTCAGCATGTCATTGTGTAATACCAAAATCACGCTTGCATACTGTTACGCTGGGCAGTTCCACATGTCGGTCAAATAATGTACTTAAAAGTTTTGCACACAGTGGGCATGAAATGAAACCTTTTAGAAGTATGCTTCCTAAAATTTTTATAATCGCGTCGATACCGTAACACGTAGAGGTGTAGAAGCAAATGGCATACCATGACCATGCCTTGGCATGGCTATGCAATATGCATGTCATTGTACTATGACAAATCGTCAACAGCTGGACTATGACAGCGGTTATTTACACACGGCAGGCGGTTTAACTTCGTGTTGTAAACTACGCTATCTCAAAATTGCTCATCGTGAACTGTTTTTTCAATAAAAATTGCATTATGTTTTTTCTAGAGAAGTTTCGTAAAGATCCTGGAAGCACGATGCAACTTGACCCTGGACAAGTTAAAAGTATTGGCTAAAAAATTTTGGTGCCGCGTTTTATATTCAAAGAATAGCCTCGGCATTGTACGTAAGCATGTCGCAACGAAGTCCACGTATGTAAAAATCGTTTAACTTTACTCGCAAAACGTACTTGTTGATTACAACAGTACAATCGGATGAGCTAGCGGCTTTGGTTTTGTCAGTAGTGTTCTCTTGCTGTGCGCCTATGTTCTTGTACTGAATAAAATACCACTACAGCCTTATTTAATTGAACCTACGCTACACTGGGTTAGTCGATTTTCTAGTGTTATATAACACTAGAAGGATAGGTACCTCGCTGCAGTGACTGTCTGCACGCAACAGACAGTTTGGCGGAACTCACAGACTATGGGTATGCTGAAAAACCCCTAGCAAAAGGTGCAGCTCCGAAGTGGAATCGAACCGCTGACGTTTTGATCCGAAATCAGATGCTCAGTAAATACACGCAGCACTATCAAGTACCAACTGAGCCAACCGGGCTGACTAATAGGTTTGATTAAATATTGACTTTCAGCGTACGAATCAAACAGTCGTATAGAAGTACGTAAGAATTTGCTAGCAAGATATGTCTCGCAATAGTATAAGAATTGCTTGAAGTTGAAAGAACTAAATTATTTTAATATAGTTTAGATTAAAAATACAACTAAATTATTTTTATATTGTTTAGATCAAAAAATACGTTTCAATAGTCAAAAGTTAACATCTTCACACCAGAGTCTCATAGTGTATTGATTAGCACTATGGATTCTTAATCCATTGGTCCGAGTTCGAATCTCGGTGAGACATTCTTTTTAAAAACACTGTTTCTATTTCATTAAGTTTTTTACTTCAAAAATCAAATGACGTTGTCACGGGGTAAATCATCCCCCTAGTAAATCATCCGGTGGGATGAAATACCCCGGGGCAAATCATCCCCCCGGATAAAATACCCCGGGGCAAATCATCCCCCCGGATAAAATACCCCGAACACAACTTTAATTAGTGGAACAGTCACGGGTAAATCATCCCCCCTAAAAAATCATCCCCCCCTTACCATGTGACTAAGGAACCGCCCGTCTAGCCATCACAAAGCAATTTTTGTTTATGGGGTATGTTTCTGAGATGCAATAGTTGCAAGAATGTATGATAAATCGTGAAACCGCCAATCGACAAGGAGTTTAACGGTAAATAAAACATATAGGGTGAGGTTTCACCAAGGTGGTTTTGAAACCATCATTTTTACGTACGTTTTTATATAATTTGCACATAATTTCATTACGAAAATATCGCGTGATTCGTTACCCAATTTCGAAGATTTTCAAAAACCATAGTTTTTGCTCAGTTGAAATTTCAAACCTGCAGCATAGCAGGTTTTCTTCTGTTGAAATTTCAACAAAGCAAAAACCATGGTTTTAGAAAATATACGAATTTCGTAACGAATCAGGCGACCTTTCGTAATGAAATTATGTGCAAATTATATAAAAACGTACGTAAAACCATGGTTTTTTAAAAATCACCGTGGTGAGAAAATCCACCGAAACAGTTATTTAAGAGTATAAGAACGCACACGTTTATCTGAGTTGAATTGAAAGTTGAAAGTTAGTATAGATTTGTTCCACTCGCTCAGGCATGTACCTTAACCTAACCTACCCACTCCAGAGTATTAAAAAACTGAACAACCGTGTTATTGCATTCTTTGATGGCTAGTATTATCAAGAGTACATAATAGGGAAGAGTATGACACTTTTTCCCCTATCCTAGCCAACCGGCCCGGACGATG
>JASANF010008654.1:0-40649 GCA_030248245.1 Trissonchulus sp. WLG1_4
TATTTACAAGAGTAGGTATGACAGTTTTAGGCCTACGGGTAGAATCGGATAATTATTGCCGTTTGAAGACACGAATCGATTTGAGGAAGTAAACCCCTTCATTTCAGTCAATAGAATTATTCATATTATTTGAAGTCTTGTTTGAGGTTGGGTTAAATCCTAACCTTTGCATTCTAAAATTCCACTTTTCTGGAAAGGTACGTTCTAAAATTCCAACTTTCTGAATAGTAAACGTTGAGAAAATTTTTTCTGAATGGAGAACGCAAGCGCTTTGCATTGCTTTTAGTATTTCTGAATGCCAGCCTTGCCATCAGTCCCGCGATGTGCGTCTCCGAGGTCGCAGACAGTTTCGACGTTTATAAATGCACACAACGTCTGAAAAGGTTGCAGCCAGAAGAAACGTACGCCCTTTGCGAGTACGTCTGCGACCGATAGTTTGATGTATACCTTTCAGTGGGCTTATCCTAAAATTAGACTTAAAGTGGACTCCAACAAAATAAGCTTAAGTCTGAACTTTAAATCTCAGCGTAATTCGTAGCTAGAAATCAGTTTTTAACTAAATCTTAAGCGCCAACACAGCACTAATCTTCATTTGCGCAGCGAACTTTATGTGATGCAAGGAATTTAGGTAAGTGAAGCTAAATCTGTTTAAGTCAATCCATTGAGTGCAGTCCAGAGTTAGTGGATTAGATTTAAACAGATTTGATTCGTGAACACAGCACGTTGATATATGTACTATGTTGGAAACTTGAGTTTTGGCAGTTGCGTGGCTATTTATTTTTGGTTATGGTTCAATACTTAAATGGGGCAACCTAGCGTTTCTTAGGTACAGTGATTTAACGAACTGAATCCAAATATATGTAATGTGCTCATTTGCTCAATACATGTGACTAGGGGCCTATTCCTTTACCGGATTAAAAGGTTAATTATAATCGGACTAAACGGTTTAAAAATTAAGCTTAAAAATGCCATTCCAAAACCTCCGGACTAAACGGACTTAACTTTTAGTGCGCTGCTTTTTAATCGGACTAAACGGACTTAAATATGCACGCTAATGTTAAGCGTGCATGTTAAGTCCGTTTAGTCCAGTGGTAGTTTTGGAATGGGGTCGGATTAAAAATTAAGCAGCTGACTTATTTTAACTTGTTTAGTCCGTTTAGTCCGATATGTCATTCCAAAACCTCGGACTAAAATAAGTCCAGTCCGTTTAATCCGGTAAAGGAATAGGCCCTTAGTTATAAGGTCTTTATTCTTAATAATTACTGAACTCAGTAAAGAAACTTGTCTGTTTCCTGCATTACTGCTTTGTTAGCGATGCAATATTGCTAGAAATTATTGAACCAAAGAGTTCATATTAAAATGCTTTCTTTCAATTAGTCATTCGCTTTATGATATTTTCAGATACAGCGCAGCCATTTTATCCGACTGTCAGCGTCCACTGATTACTGAAAATTGCGGGATTCTTGCCTGGAAATTGCACTTATTTTCGGAAAAAGATTCTATTCGATCTGTCATGCCTACTTGTGAAATTATCTGATGTGGACTGATGCTTAGCATCACTTTTTTGTTTATATTTTGGTATTGTCATGTTGTTTGTGATGTTTAATTAAAATCATACCAATGTTTTTGAAAGAAATTCTGAATTTCATTTTACTATCAGGGCTACTAGCGAAAACTTAAGCCATAATCTGCATAATTGGCATCTACTTGAACTTCGGTTTAATATTTTGGCCTTAATTTGCAAGCGTACTAAACTATTTCGGTCCCCCATCGCTTTACCGTATTTAGCAGAAAGGTCTCATTTTGTATGAAGTGTAGGTGTAAAGGCTGAACGGACAGGCAGACGGAGTTAAGGTGGTAGTTACGTTTTCGCAGCTTTTTTCAATGTTCTATTTTGCAGCAATTGCTAAATCAATTTACAAGCGGTCTTTTGCATATTATTAATCAACTTATTTTTTACAAAATTACAATTTTTCAAGAGTCGGTGTTACTCATAGTGTGCACGCCAACTATTTTGGTGAAGCTCATCAGCTCAATTTTTGCATTTTTCCCCCTATTTCGTTATTTCTTCACTTGGTAAAAAAATTCCGCATACAATTACGCAATTTATACCAAAGGCACGAGTTACAAAACGCGGTAGCTAACTAAACTAAAATAACAGCAGTGGGAAAGTAATACCAAATAAAAGCCCAACAGGTTTTTTGTCAGATGTGACTAACTCCTGTAAAATTCTTTCTGTTTTTCTTTTGCAGCAAACTGCTGCTTGTTACATAATATTGTGATGAACAGTTGGCGGGCATCATGTGGCAGTGGCATTGTGTAAGTTAGGTTTGAGTAGTCATGAAGTTTCATGTAGATAGTACTTAACGTTAACACTTCTACGAAGTACGAACAATACCTAATGCCAAAAAAATCCAAATTCTAGCAATCCGAGGGTAGCTCTGGAATAAAAATAATTCTTCATTAAGGTGGTAGTTACGTTTTCGAAGTTTTTGCAATAATTAAAAAGTTACTTGATCGAACATAATCAAACTTGGCAAGGACATTGCGAATGTAAATAGCAATATTTCAGCTAATTTTGACATTGATTCAAACTTTTACGGCTAATTTATAGCTAAAAAACTGGATTTTTTGTGTATTTTTTGAGGACTTACAAAATTGTATGCAAATTTTTATGGCTCTTACACTACTCATAAAAGCCAATCAAAAAAGGTCTAACCCAATTTATTTTAAGAATATTTTCAGCTAAAATATGATATATTTCTGTTAGTCGTTCTAGGTGATCCGTAACTTTGAAGTTTTTTACCTCATTTCTGACTTCTCATGCCAATATCACAAAATACCAATAACCACTTTGCACTATAATTTACATGTACATAGTCCCTTATGCATCTATTATACCTGCAAAATTTGGTTAGTATATGTCACAGCAGCCACGAGCATTGGCAGTATTAATAAACCACTTCAAAAATTGCAAATTTTCTTCAGTCTCCTGAAACGTCATTTTTAAAGCTTTTGTCCGCCATTTTTTCAACGGGTACGGGAAAACTGTGCTTAATGTATTATTAGCTGACCCCAATGAGGCCCTATTTAACTGAATTAAAATTTTTTAAAAAATCCGTCATTTCTGAGCACAATGAGTGATTTCAGTTGAAGTAACCAATATCCTGTTCCGTTCATAAGAATGCGAAGACAGCTTATTTGACAGTAGCCAAATAAATTTGCCCTATACCTTTTTCGAATTGAGTGAAAAGGTTGATTATTTTTTTAGTTACAGCCTACCAAAGTCATAAAAACTGCCGTTTCTTGACTTTTTAGAAAAATTCGAGGCAAACTTTTGCTCACTGTAAAAATCTGCTAAATTATTACGTTTAGTTAAGCATACCAGCAGTTTTGTAACACATCAACGTGCCTTTGGTATAAATTGCGTAATTGTATGCGGAATTTTTTTACCACAGTGAAGAAATAACGAAATACGGGGAAAAATGCATAAAATTGAGCTGATGAGCTTCACCAAAATAGTTGGCGTGCACACTATGAGTAACACCGACTCTTGAAAAATTGTAATTTTGTAAAAAATAAGTTGATTAATAATATGCAAAAGACCGCTTGTAAATTGATTTAGCAATTGCTGCAAAATAGAACATTGAAAAAAGCTGCGAAAACGTAACTACCACCTTAACTCCGTCTGCCTGTCCGTTCAGCCTTTACACCTACACTTCATACAAAATGAGACCTTTCTGCTAAATACGGTAAAGCGATGGGGGACCGAAATAGTTTAGTACGCTTGCAAATTAAGGCCAAAATATTAAACCGAAGTTCAAGTAGATGCCAATTATGCAGATTATGGCTTAAGTTTCGCTAGTAGCCCTGATAGTAAAATGAAATTCAGAATTTCTTTCAAAAACATTGGTATGATTTTAATTAAACATCACAAACAACATGACAATACCAAAATATAAACAAAAAAGTGATGCTAAGCATCAGTCCACATCAATTTCACAAGTAGGCATGACAGATCGAATAGATCTTTTTTCCGAAAATAAGTGCAATTTCCAGGCAAGAATCCCGCAATTTTCAGTAATCAGTGGACGCTGACAGTCGGATAAAATGGCTGCGCTGTATCTGAAAATATCATAAAGCGAATGTACTTAATTGAAAGAAAGCATTTTAATATGAACTCTTTGGTTCAATAATTTCTAGCAATATTGCATCGCTAACAAAGCAGTAATGCAGGAAACAGACAAGTTTCTTTACTGAGTTCAGTAATTATTAAGAATAAAGACCTTATAACTAAGGGCCTATTCCTTTACCGGATTAAACGGACTGGACTTATTTTAGTCCGAGGTTTTGGAATGACATATCGGACTAAACGGACTAAACAAGTTAAAATAAGTCAGCTGCTTAATTTTAGTCCGACCCCATTCCAAAACTACCACTGGACTAAACGGACTTAACATGCACGCTTAACATTAGCGTGCATATTTAAGTCCGTTTAGTCCGATTAAAAAGCAGCGCACTAAAAGTTAAGTCCGTTTAGTCCGGAGGTTTTGGAATGGCATTTTTAAGCTTAATTTTTAAACCGTTTAGTCCGATTATAATTAACCTTTTAATCCGGTAAAGGAATAGGCCCTTAGTCACATGTATTGAGCAAATGAGCACATTACATATATTTGGATTCAGTTCGTTAAATCACTGTACCTAAGAAACGCTAGGTTGCCCCATTTAAGTATTGAACCATAACCAAAATAAATAGCCACGCAACTGCCAAAACTCAGTTTGCAACATAGTACATATATCAACGTGCTGTGTTCACGAATCAAATCTGTTTAAATCTAATCCACTAACTCTGGACTGCACTCAATGGATTGACTTAAACAGATTTAGCTTCGACTTACCTAAATTCCTTGCATCACATAAAGTCCGCTGCGCAAATGAAGATTAGTGCTGTGTTGGCGCTTAAGATTTAGTTAAAAACTGATTTCTAGCTACGAATTACGCTGAGATTTAAAGTTCAGACTTAAGCTTATTTGTTGCAGTCCACCGTAAGTCTAATTTTAGATAAGCCCACTGAAAGGTATACATCAAACTATCGGTCGCAGACGTACTCGCAAAGGGCGTACGTCCTTTCTGGCTGCAACCTTTTCAGACGTTGTGTGCATTTATAAACGTCGAAACTGTCTGCGACCTCGGAGACGCACATCGCGGGACTGATGGCAAGGCTGGCGTTCAGAAATACTAAAAGCAATGCAAAGCGCTTGCGTTCACCTTTCAGAAAAAATTTTCTCAACGTTCACCATTCAGAAAGTTGAAATTTTAGAACGTACCTTCCAGAAAAGTGGAATTTTAGAATGCAAAGGTCAGGAGTTAACTCAACCTCAAACAAGACTTCAAATAATATGAATAATGCTATTGACTGAAATGAAGGGGTTTACTTCCTCAAATCGATTCATGTCTTCAAACGGCAATAATTATCCGATTCTACCCGTAGCCATAAAACTGTCATACCTACTCTTGTAAATATACATATTATTTACGCTGCAAATATTTATAGAATGCAAACTTCATGTTCAGGGCCCGATTTATCGAAACAAAATGTTCGTCATTGAAAATGTTCGTTGTTGAAAAAGCAAATGTTTGTCGTTGGAAAACTAATGTTCGTCGTTGAAAAACAAATGTTCGTCGTTGAAAAACAAATGTTCGTCGTTGAAAGTTCGTCGTTAAATTGTTCGTCGTTGAAAAATTTATCAACGACGAGCTTTGGTTTTTTAGAACATTATTATATTCTAAAAGACAAAAGGTCGTCGTTAAAAAAATTTTCAACGACGAACATTTCAACGGAACTCAAGACATGCGTTGAAATTTTCGGCGTTGAAAATTTTTCAACGACGAACATTTGTTTTTCAACGACGAACATTTTCAACGACGATCATTTTCAACGACGAACATTTGCTTTTTCAACGACGAACATTTGTTTTTCAGCGACGAACATTTGTTTTTCAACGACGAACATTTGTCCTATAATTACGTGTTATGTTCGTCGTTGAAAATGTTTCGATCAATCCAAAATTTTCAACGACGAACATTTTCAACGACGATCCTTTTCAACGACAAACATTTTGCTTCGATAAATCGGGCCCAGGAGTTTTCATTGAGGCTTTATGCGCTCGTTTTGTTCATGATTGCTCAAAAAAACTCCTAGGGATTTTTTGATGTTAAACAACGCACCTGTGATCAGGATCAATATTGATAACAATAGGCGCATGTTGATTGGCTTCAGGCTCCGTATCAAGATATGCCTTACGGATAAAACAACTAAACCAGCTAATGAAAAGCAATGTGTAGTGCTAAAAAAAAGTCGGAATATACTTGAGTTATGGTCGATCAATACTATTGTGCGAACATTGGGACATACGGAGGACAAACTGATGAACGGACGTCCCTTCAAAGTAATTTCAGAACGGTTCTTTGATTCGTATTTTCGTCTGTTCTGCCGTTAACCCGTTTGCCTTTCAGCCGTATGTCCATTCATCCGAACTAAAAAGCACAACATAAGTCGAAAAATCGACAAATGAGACGTAGCTTTACCAGTAAGCTCGTATAGCCGTATATATATATCCGTATGTCCCAATGTCCGTTTGCCCTAAAAAGTATGAAATGAAAAAACAGGCCGTCGCGTCTTGATCTTGTATCCTCTGCTCAAAACCTGATTTGACCCTGAGAGATCTAACTATAGCCAACTTGGAATTACATAAAAGTCAGCTTTGAAAAGTTTTTACACATAAACTGAAATATCTACAGCAGATTTACTTAGGGCCTTTTCATAAAAAGATTAAAAATCAAAGATTAAAATAAATCTTTTTATGAAAACGACATTAAAATTTAGTTGCAACTCTGAAGATTAAAAACATTAAAAATTCATAGATTGATTGCAGCGGGAGTTTTTTATCTTGATTTTATGAAAACGTGATTAAACACTTTTAATATTTTCAATATCGCTGATTAATTTTAATATTTTTAATCTTTTTATGAAAAGGCCCTTAGTGATTATTGAACTAAACATAAACCATTAAACCATATTGAGCAACCAAGGTGCACAAAAATTCATGAAACTAAACTGATACTAGCACTAAGTATCTATTGAAGCGAATAGGCAGATTTTGTGAGAAGATTCGAAATTGTCAGCTTGCCAAAAAAATCTAACCAAACTTAAAACTTAAAAAATATCTCAACGGCAGAAAACTACTATGTAAATTGAAGCATTAAGTATTGTAACATTTTTAGCTGAAAACTAAGCTAGGCAATTTATAATGTGATTTAGCTCAGAATAGTTTGGTTAGGGTTCACACCGAAAAAGTTTGGCATTAGGCTGAACTTTAAAGGCTTCAGTTTTTTCTTAATTTTGCCATTTTTTCAATCGTAAGGAAAAACTCTAAAAGACAAATACAAGGAATCCCGTTGGACTTATTTTAAAGTCAGAACAACTTAGACACCAATTGTGAGCGGGGATCATCGACGAATCAACATATGTAGCTAGATCTCGAAGGTGGGGGGTAGAGTTCCTTCGCGGGAGGATGGCAGGCCGCGGGCCGCGGTCCGGGCCCGGGCCGCCAAAATTTTCGGCCCGCGGCCCGCCACCGGCCCGGCGAGCCCGGCCGACCAATAATAAACTTGGAAATTCTACCAAATTGCACAAAAAACTGCCAAAAAGGCTAAAAATTGTATAACTAGTCTATTACTATCTAACAAAGTAGCTTTTCCCTGAGCCTACCTATGTACTTTTTTGAATTGAATTTTCAACAAATTTCTGAATTTGTAATGTACCTAATTTGTAATTTCACCTGTACTAGTCTTAAAATATGGTCAGACACAAACTTCTGATGTTTTTCTAAGCAAGGATTGCTATATTCAATCATAAATTCAAGGTGATCCTATGCAAACCTAAATCCACTAACATAATTGTTATTTTATGTCGTTTGTTTCTATGCTTGTGCCATTTAGCTTGCACGTAAATACTCTGCCGTATTGTCATATGAGTGTTTATGTGTTTGAATTTGCTTATATGTAGTAGTGTTTTACGAAAGTTTTGACTTTTTTGGAAAAATTTGGCATTTTTTGAACTTGGCCCGGCCCGCGGCCCGGCCCACGAGCACAGAGGTCGGCCCGGCCCGGGCCCGGCCCGCAAAATTTCCTTAAGGAAGGAACTCTAGTGGGGGGTCGATCCACGTTGAAGACCTATGGGTAGATTAGTGAGTCCCCTCAGTTGAGTGAGATCTATGCTTTCACTCGTGTACGAGGGTCACCATTCCACAACAACGGCCTAATTTGGGAGATAATGGTCACGGCATGTTCACAGAGACTAGGACACAAACCTGTCATACTCTTCTTATTATGTACTCTTGGTTATTGGTTTAAGTTTAACGGCTATAAATTTCTGTCCAATATCAGTAATCATGTAGATAAGACTTTTAACAAGTTGAAATTGTTGGCCAATGTTATGGCATTGTAGCTACAAAAACAAAGCAGAATCAACAAAATTATAGAACAGAAGCAAGCTCCTGTCAGTAGTCAATAAAGTCAGTTTTTCAAATTTGAAACAGAAAAGTAGTTGACAGGTAATTACATAGTGACTGACCTTGCATTTTTTGGCAATATTTTACCAAAAGTCCTAGCTTAAAAAAACTGAACCAACCAACTGCTCTGCTGAACTGGCTTATATTTTAAAAAATAGAATAAATGAGCTAAGATGGGCAAAAAGTTTAACAGTTTTTTGAGGTTGCAAAAACATTCTCATCACTGAAATTGCCACTTTATTTCAATTTTTTGGGCTGTTTTGTTGAGATAATGTAGTGAAGAATCAATATGATGCAGTAAAAACTAGCAAGTTTATGTCAAATTTCAATAATTTTCTGGTCGTTTTTGAGGAAAAGTAGACTTAATGACATGCCTTTGTTGTGGAATATTCTTTTGTTTTTCTCTTTATATTTAAAACTTTCTTTTTTTACAAATGCAACCAATGTTTAGAAAACTTTTGGCTTATGTGTATCCTACTGTAAATAGTAGAGGTAGTAGATGTCTGTAGTGTCTACTGTCTACAGGTTCGACGGATATACCTAGACTACGTTCATAAAGCAAATAGGTTATTTATGTATTTTTCCTTCATGTCTTAGGCTCGATTCATACTTTCGTCCGTATGTCCGTTCAGCCGACAAAATGACGAAATAATGACTTCACATGCGCATCGGCATATATAATCCACTGCACTCGGCTGCTAGTGACTAGGACAAAAAATTTAAACTAACTTTAACTAAAATTAAAAAAGTTAGGGGTCATACTTCAACTTTAACTTTAACTACAAAAAAGTTAAAGGTCTTACTTTAACTGTAACTTTACTTAAACTAAAACACCCTTACTTTAACTTTAACATTAAAGTTATTTAAAAAAGTTATATAACAGTCATTGATTTTGGGCTTACTTTAACTTAGATTACCGCCTGACCCTTACTTTAACTGTAATTTTAACTTAAATGAAAGCCTTGGCCTTACTTTAACTTTAACTTTAACTTTAATGAAAATGGTCTAACTTTTTTGCCCTACTAGTGACGTCATTCTGCAGGCTGAACGGACATACGGCTGTAAGAATGAATCGAGCCTAACTGTCTTTTTCCTGCGTTCTTCTTTGTGTTGAAAAGATGCTTTGGATGGAAAAGATTTAAATTTAAAATATTGCTTAAAATTAAAGCATAAAGCCCGGTTCGTACTCGTCCTTTTGAATTCTGTCCCTCTGTAATTTGTCCTTATGCAAACACTTTAACTGTAAATGCATCCCGTCCTTTTGTCTGTTTGGCTATCTTTTTTGGCGTCTTTTTATCCTTTTAGAAAAGTCTGTCTTTTTCAAAATGTCCTTGTCCTTTCAAGCAGTCCCTTTGTTATGCTGCAAACCACGGGGCTCTTGGAATTTAGGCCGTGAAGGCGAGGGCCAAAGGACAGAACTGACAGTGCGCCCGAGCCCGGATGGAATGCAGAATAACGGTTGCCGACCGGGGCAAACTGTTCTAAATCGCTCAAAAACTGGCCCTAACTAGGTCCGGGGTCACACACGGAACTACACACAACAGCTGCAAGGCCCTCCAGATGGCGTCTACAAACAACAATTACAACAACAACAACCCTAGGAAGCCCTAAAAAGGCAGTTTTAGAGTTCAGAATTTTATTGTGAATTTCAATATTTTATTGAGCGCGAAAACAATAACAATTTAAAAACAGGAGAAAACAAATAAAAACTAGCTCAAAATATCAATCTAACTTAGGGGGACCTAACCCTAATCCTCAATGGCACGCGGGGCCTCAATACTTAACCCCTGTTCGTGCGCCGGTGCCAAACCCCCCCTTTCCAGAAAAGCTCTGACTGCCGTGAGCCAGACCACACATAAGAGATATTCAACTTTTTGATTTGTGCCAAATCGGATTCGGGTTAGCTCCCCCATTCAAACATAATAACGAAGATATTAAAATAATTGAAATATTAAGTTTTATTAATAAATTTGGACGCTACAATTTAGATATAAAGAGAAATTTCGGAATGTTGAAATATTTTCCTATTCATGCGACACGTCATCATTTTCGACGCTCGCAAGCTATCACAGATAGGCAAAAAGTCTCCGGCCTTTCTATTGTCTCGAAAGTGCACAAACGAAGCGCAGAGCGCAATTCTACTCGCGAACACTGATATTTTGGAAGCTGTTACGAAGTGTAAATCTACGAGTTTTCAGATGTAAAAATACGAAACCAACGTGAGATTTTCGATATAATTCGACATTTTAAGAGCGGGAAAACCCGCCTCAAATAGATGGTAGCCCTAAATATATACATAACACCTTTGTTTTTTTCAGAACGTCCTTTTCTCTCTGTCTTTATGTTTCGTTGTCTTGTAGCGTTTAGGGCGTCAAAAGAACAGCAAAAGAACAAGGACAAGGTTAGATGGCTGTCGTCAGTACACTTTGTAGTTTGTTTTGCTCGTAGTAATGAACGAATTGCTGCAAGTCAGTGTCACCCCGTTGGTTCTGCCAAGCCACCACCGGCGACCGGCGGCGACAACGTAAACGGGTGTACGTGTGCACAACTTACCTAACTTAAATTTTGTGAGACACCGTTATGGTGCAGTTTTTTACCTCATTCGTCAGCTGGGAAACTTTCTGGATAGGTTTGTGAAACATTCACGCTTGACCCCGGAGTCTGGGAAAAATTGACGATTTTGTCACACTCCTGCAACCTTACATATTTGCTTCACCGGCACATGGGCCTTTGACCCTACCGGGAAGCTCGAGTGACTAATATGTGTGACTCTGCGATACCTAGCTTCAGGATCGTCGCTCAGTACACTCTGTCCTACTCGGGAAATCCACCGCCTTTAAATTTTTTGAAACTTTGACTGCCATATGAGTGACTGCGCAGCGCACACCAAATTTCACACTACACAATCAATTTTACAAATGATGAAATTCAATTAGTCGAGACAAAAGGACACTTTGCAAAATACAGCATTGCTCTACTTTTTAAAAGGACAAAAGGACAGCCCAAAAGTACTTCAGCACTTTTCAAAAGGACAAAAGGACAAAAGAACGACAGGACAAAATTACAAAAGGTCAACAGGCCATTTCCAAAAAGACAAAAGAACGGAATCAAAAGGACATTTTTATAAACGCAAAGGGACAACTGAAAAAAGTACCTACAAAAGGACGTTTTCAAAAAAAGCAATGTCTGAAATTTATAAAAAATGATTAGCCAATCTCACGCTCAAAAAACCAAGACCCACAGTCAGCAACTTGAGACCACTGGTGAGATTTTGGCAAATGTTAAAGGTTTGTCACACTTTACGAGCTCTGTTTCCAGTCTTTCCTCAGGAGACTTCGAAGATAAAAGAGTCAGTGTCACAGAAAGTGAGTTAACTTTCAAAGCTCCTTCGTCTTGCCTGTTGGGTTAAACTTTTGACTTGAAGCAAAAGACAACATTAAGCTGCTTTGATAATAACAAACGCCTGATTCATACTACAGTATTTTACAGTAGTACAGTACAATTTACACACAGTACAAAAAACTGCATTGATTTGTATTTGTCAAGTATTTGACCAAAATTGATTACTCCGAACAACGAAACACTCGTTGTTGTAAATGCAGTTTTTCTTTTGTGTGTTTTCTGTTTTGTTTTGATGTTTTATCTTTTGCATCATTGCCTATAATATGCTTTTATGTATGCACTAAAAAATTTGTTCTTTTCTCTTGACTCTTTTCTTCTCTTAGTGCAGAAATACCTAATAGTGCTAAACTTCCAAAATAGTTGTTTCCATCACTTTTTCCGTGAACGAACACTCTATGGCTGCGATTTAAAAAACGCGTTTAACTTAAAGCCAGTCAAAGTCGAGGTCAAATACCTGGGGTTTGCTGCTCAATTTTACAACTATTACATTTTTATCAATTGTATATCAATTGTAAGTGCAAACTCAGGCGTCTGACTCTTTAGTGAATTATATACTCAGTTAAGCTACTTGACCAAAGGTTCAACTCAACACACCTATGAAAAGCACCAAACTTTATTACAATACAAACTTATTCAGTTCAAGTTCAAATTCAAACAAAATTTAGCATAAATACTTCTCTCACCAAACTGGACTCGCTTAAGAAATAAGTCCCCTCAGGCATTAATAGACCATATTAAAATGAAAAGGAACTAAATAGGCGAGGAGACCAGCCAACGTTATAAATAAGTCCCAAAGTTTTGATAAATTTGCACAAAATTTGATTTGCTGCTAAATAGTCTAAATTCGGTCTGTGAGTGCAAAAACCCAGTCAAATTTAACGAGCCCATAGTTGGGTAATTAGCAGCAGAATTTTAGCCTTGGCGAAGGTCCACCCAGAAAAAAGTTAATAATACGACTCCGAAAAAAAATAAAAAATACTTTAGATATATAATAAACAATAAATGAATGACAACTAACAATTAAACTCAAATAAACAATTTTTTAACAATTAAAAAAGTAATTACTGATTCCAAGCTAGAGCTAGAATCACCCTGTAAATTCCCAAAAGCCAAAAAACACAGTCCTGAAGGTAGGTATATAAATAACAAATAAAGGACATTACCTAATAAATAACAGTCATATGGTATGAAATAAATAATGAAAATTTTCTTTTGAAGTGACCAATTTCAGCATGAAATCGATGTCCGATTGGTGTCAGTAAACTCAAGCAGTCATTGACAGTCATTGAGACAGAAATTTTTTAAAACTACCTACTTTCTGGTCCCGCTATAGTGAACTAGCCCACAAAACATATTACAAAACAAGATTACAAAAGTAATATAAAACACACAGTATATGAAAAACATCCAATAAATTATTTAATACAGAATAGCAGTATCCGTTTCTCGATTAGTCCTTCCCTGCTGGCCAGCGCTCGCGAGTTCACTCGAGTAGAATGCTCGCATACGCTTGTCCATGGAAACGGAAAAATTGCCACTGTGTCCAGGGATCTCGCCAAGAGTGCTCGGCTCGCAGCTGGGCACGATTGACGTTGGTGAACTGTACACATTTGGACGTCGATAGAATACCAAAACGAGCGCGAAAGCTACCACCACAAAAATCACAAAACCCGCAACACTACCAATCAAAACCGTTTCCACCAAAAGTTTTCGCGGCCTTAGGGGTAGTTTATCGCCGTGCAAAAATGATGGAATCGATTTGGTGACCATTTCGCCGCTGCTGAGCGTCGAAATGGTGCCCGTGATGATGCGTTCTTCAGGCGGGATTTTGGTCACAAAAAAATCTGACATTTTTCCTTGTCCGCCGTTTTTCCACCGATCTGAAATCCAGTTAATCCGATGCAATAACTGAATTGGTATTGTCATTGCTGTAAACGGGCTTTGGCTTGTTGACGAATTTTCCTCGATTTTTTCGTCCGACGTTTGGCGACTTTTCGCCGTTTCTGCGAAATTTAAAGGCGAATTTTCGCCAAAATATAAGTCCCAAAGTGGAGGCGCGTCCGGCAGCAATTTTTCGGCGCTTGCCGTTTCCGAAGATTTTGGTTTGAGTTTTTCTTCTGCGCTTTTGAGCGACGCTTGCAGCAAACTTTTGCACAAAACTGTCAAACACGGTCGGACAGGGTAAATTTCGTCAGAATTTTTTATCGACTCTGGAATTTTCGGGGGCGAAATTCGGGTAGGGCTCAAAATAATGGGATGTGCCGAAACTCCCATTGCGGAAATTGCTTTCATAGTCGTCTTAGCTGTAGCGGCGTCACTAGCGCTACTGGTAGTAACAGCGGCAGCAGCAGTAGCAGTAGGGCTCTCTGCAGCTGAACTAGTGGTAGCTTCAGATTCCAGCTTTTTGCTAGTTCTGTTTTCAAGTTTATCAATTAAATACGGAATAAAAAAGTCAAAATAATGAGTTGACGCTTCGGCATCAGTATTTGCTGTTGTAGTTGTTGCTGTTGTTGTTGTTTTTGCTGTCGTTCGCGTTAGCAATTCAGAGTCATCTGAAGTTGAGGATCCATCGAACACTGTGTCAAGGATCGAATCCCACCATCCGGGGTCCATCCATTCGGTATTATTTTTCTTAATTAACGACCCTGTTTTTGGCTGACTTTTACGGCGCTTATTTTCATTATCGCTTAGCAAAATATCGAACAAACTGGGGCCTTTCACCCGTTGAGGAAAAATTCTCGACCAGTGACCCGATTTTACGGGCGGTTTTGGTGTCGTGACCAAATTCAATTCATGAATTTGGGCTAACTCATGCCAAATATTCATTGGAGTAGTAGCTATAGTAGTAGCAGTAGTAGTAGTAGCAGTAGTACCAATAGGCTGGTCACTCAAATATGACCTATTATGGGCCAAAAGTAACAAGTTAGACAGTCGATTTTTGGCAGACTCCACCTCTGGATTTGAGGATTTATATTTCTGATAATTACTCAAGGCATCGATTAATTGAGTCAATAATCGATCGATTGATTTATAAAGGGCTTTAGAGACCGTCTTCCGGACCACGGGATCGCGAATAGGCGGAGCTAAGCTTGAAGGGGTGGGCGGAGCTTGAGTGGTCACGTTACCGCTAGCTCGCATCTGATTGGCTAGATATGACGTCAAAATACGCCTATCGATTTGGTCCAAAATCTGGTTTAACGTAGCGTCATTTTGAGCCAATGGTTGAATCCGACTTGGACGTCTGCGTAAATTAGAATTCAAATGACCTACCCTAGGTTTTGGATTGTGGCTCGTATCTGGCCAAGTACGTGTTTGCATTTGACCAAATTTAGGTTTAGACAAAAAAGGTTTTGCTGATTCTAGTTCAGGCAAAATCGGAGTAAATAAATTCGGTTTAGGCAAAAATGAATTGGGTGGATTACGGTCAGACGAAAATTGATTCACCGACTCCGACAAAAACGGATCAGGCAATTTAGGTTTGGGCAAATTACGATTAGGCAAAAACGTAGTACCTGGATTTTGGTTGGCCAGAAACTGGTTAACCAGGTTAGGCTTAGGCAAAAATGAAACGGGCAAATTAGAATTTGGCCCAACGCTTGACAAAAATTGCGAATTAGGATTAGGTTTAGGTTTAGGTTCAGTGCGAGTAATAGCCAGATCGCCAAAACGAAATATAGTCTGTGGACGACCACTATCGGTAATTCGAATGCCGCTACTTTGACGCTCCGACGTCAAAAAACTGGGTAAACGTTGCGCAAGCGTCCGAACATTGAACAATATTAGAATCAGTAGATAGGGATTAAATCGCATGACTGGTGGATCTTCTGGTTACATCTGAAACAAACTAGAATTGTGTCCAAATTTTTATACCCATGAACCTCTAATGTTATCCTGTGCCAGGTCAAAAAAGTCCTTTGACTCTAACCATTATTAACGGGTATATAATTAAAATAATTTATTACAATTGTTAATTTTGACGGATTATTACCGGATTAGTAGTTGAACTGGCATGTTTCCACACAAGGATCAAATGATCGTACAAAACCATAAGTATAAGGTCAAACTAAACAGCTGAGATCTTTTAATTTTTCTGCCGATCAACTGAATTAACAATTTTAACTGTACTATTCTGGTTCACGTTGATTGGCTGCTGTGGTAGCTTTATTGGGTTTTCAATTAAAATTAGCTGCGCATTCTAACCTTAGCTAACATGATTAATTCAATTAATTAATTTTTAATTAAGTAATTTACTTGACTATCAGAAACCACAAGTAAACAAACTGTACAGTTCAATGTTAATAATTTGATTAGTACTTTTACATTTTCTACTACTAATCTTATAATAAAACATATCAAGGATACATATATTAACTGACCTTATCGTTAAATAAATAAACTAATTATTAATTAATATAAATTAACTCACCCTTCATGAGATGATCAATTACGTAATTTCATCACGCGTCAAAAGCCGCATAATAGCAGGGTGAAATAGTCGCGAATCAGAACTAGCTTACGTAAGCAGAGTCGAAATCTGAAATAAGCTGAGAAATTCAGAAAATTCCAGTCAGAAATTTTAAAATTTTAAACATAAATGCATTAAGATACGAAAAAGATTAATTACAATTTAAAGTACAGGTAGCTTAAGCAACGTCACAATAATTGTCAATATTAAGACATATGTAATTCTCAGTTTCATAAAAAATAAGTTCAAGTTTAAAAATATCCGGGTCTAAAATTAGAAAAAATCAGGGAGTCCCCCTAGTGTAAATTCCTGGCTTCTGAAAAAGGAGTGCGAACTCAATTTAAACAGTAGCGTCACGACTTTACATGAAAAACCACATGTTTGCAAATACAGTCACAGGGAAACTGGGCAGATTGTCAAAGTATTCTGGCGCCTAAAGCTGGTCTAAAATGCTCAAACGGACATTTAATGTCGCCACAAGTCCAAAACGGAGTCTTGGCGAAAAAATGTGGCGAACAAAAGGCCTGGGTTGAAGCTTACAGTAGCGACCAAAATCATTTGCAACAGACTTTGGAGTCAAAGCGGAGTCAGAGTCACTTGATTCCCGAGTCAACGTACTGCAGAGAGAACATAATAGTGTCTACTGCTGAACTACATAGAACAGGTAAGCAGTGAAAAAACTAAGCATATCAGAGAGAAGGACACCCAGATAGAATCAATTACACCTAAAATTCATCTAAAATTGAAATTTATATAATCCAAATTGTTACCTACTGTGACCTTTAAACTTTGCAAAGTCTGTAACTGAAAAATTTAATATCTAGCGTAGTTAACTGATAAAGAGGTCAAAGTTTCACAACTCAAGTCGCCGAGAGTAATATATTCAAAATTTTATCAACAAGAGAGATTAAACGCAAAGATTTATGAAAAATTATCAATAATTAAAAGCAATAAACAACTTATTACCTCTGCTTAGCGTTGGTTCATACCGGTTCTTACCATACATGTAACTACACAACAAATTATGGGTAGCCCTCGGCGCTTGTTAGACCCCTTTTCCCCTGAGACTGCAGATTTTTACCTTTGTTTTGATCAAAAAGCACCAATTTGGACAGTTTTTTCGACTATTTCGGTAAAAATCGCTTAAATTTCAGAAAAAATTCGTTTTTTTTCAAATTTCGGCCGAAATTTTTCGAACGCTGGGACCCTCCCCCCTCTTTTCACCCTATCAGGACCCCCTTCCCTCCCTCGGGACCGAATTTTATGGGGGTCTTGCCCCCATCCCGACCCAACTACATGTGTGGTGCTATTGCCAGAACAAACAACAAACAAACAAAAAATCCTAATTCACAAACAACCCCAAAAAACTTTTCTAAAAAAAAAAAAAAACCAAAAAAAAAAACAAAAAAAAAAAAAAAAAACGTTAATTTTTACGAAAGTGTACCTACTACCTACCAAAAAATAAAATACCAAAAAGATTTGAAAAATATAACTCTCGCCTTCAATACGTATACCCGTCACAATCTCAAACTGTACATTTAAGGTGGTAGGCCTAGTTACGTTTTCGAAGTTTTTGCAATAATTCAAAAGTTGCTTAATCAATTTTGGCTCGCACATTGCAAATGTAAATAGCAATATTTCAGCAAATTTTGACATTGATTCAAACTTTTAATGCTAATTTATAGCTCAAAAACTGGATTTTGTATGTATTTTTTGAGGACTTACAAAATTGTATGCAAATTATTATGGCTCTTACAGTACTCAGAAAAGCCATTCAAAAAAAGGTCTAACCCATTTTATTTTAAGAATATTTTCAACTAAAATATGATATATTTCTGTTAGTCGTTCTAGGCGATCTGTAACTTTGAAGTTTTTCCTGTTGTGCCACAGCACAACAGGTCTTTAATTTTGATTTTGGCGGATAACACAGGACTGGGAGTGTGCTATAAGCTTGTGCGTTTGTTTGCTGTACACTTTGGGTCAACTGTGCGTGTGTCACTGCATTGTCCAGCACAAAAGTTACACAGCAATTGGTGATCACTTTCAATGTGCGTTCGTGTAGCTCATGCAGGTTACGTATTGTGCGTGAGTCTCATTGCTATTTGAACATAGAAGTCTTTATTGACAACAAAAGCTTGCTGCAAATTATCTGCGCATGTGCGGGTACAAATTGCCAACACGGTACATAAGTTCCTTGTGCCAAATACAATTACACCAGCCACAGTGTCACACGGTTTGTTTATATTTCTTTACATGCAATCATAGTACCTATGCTTATACGAAAGATTTACTGGCTGGCTGGCTGGTTCAATGTTAATTCATATATCAAACTAGAATTGCAACTGGTAGATATTCTGACCATTGCCTAGCAAACGGCGACAAGCACCATGAGTGTGTCGTGTTCTACCAAAAGCTTGTGCAGCAAATTATTGTATAGCAAGTGTTTCGGATCGGATTTGTTGTTTGTTTTAATTAAAATACAACTAAATGTCGCTGCACAACAGGCTTTAGCTGACCACCGGTCAGTTTACTTAAAACTTTCGGCTTGATACTTACTGAAAGTTTTGCCGCAGATTAAGCTTGTTTACCTCAATTCTGACTTCTCATGCCAATATCACAAAATACCACAAACCACTTGGCACCATAAATTACATACATCAGGAGTACATAATAGTGTCCCACTCTTTATAGAAGAAGAGTGAGACACTCTCCTTTCTGCCTTTGTTATAGCGCAGGCAGATGCGCTCGTCATTTCCAGCCCACATGTTGCCGTTTTATGGCTGGACGCCTGTGCACGTGCTCCAATCAGCACGCAGGCGGCCTCGCGTGCTATTGCCTGAAAATTGTCAAAAAACACATTTAACTTACCAGTTAACATCATAGTCAGCGCATACTAGCAATAATTCCTGAAAACGGGGATAAAAATGTTGGCAAAATACAATTCGGAGCAAAAAAAACAAAAAAACCCCCAACCCGACCGATCATGGTAAAATTTAACAATGAAATGGCTGTAATGGCGGCCCGTGTGCTGATTGGAGCACGTGAGGCCGCCTGCGTGCTGATTGGAGCACGTGCACAGGCGTCCAGCCAATCAGAAGCGAAGGTCGCTTCTGATTGGTTACCCACATGTTGCATAAAACGGCAACATGTGGGCTGGAAATGACGAGCGCATCTGCCTGCGCTATAACACAGGCAGAAAGGAGAGTGTCTCACTCTTCTTCTATAAAGAGTGAGACACTATTATGTACTCTTGCATACATGTATATAGTCCTTTATGCATCTATTATACCCGCAAAATTTGGATAGTATATGTCACAGCAGCCAAGAGCATTGGCAGTGTTAATAAACCCCTTCAAAAATTGCAAATTTTCTTCAGTCTCCTGAAACGTCATTTTTTAAACTTTTGTCCGCCATTTTTTCAACGGGTACGGTAAAACTGTGCTTAATGTAATATTAGCTGGCCCCAATGAGGCCCTATTTAACTGAATTAAAAAATTTTTTAAAATCCGTCATTTCTGAGCACAATGAGTGATTTCAGTAGAAATAAACTAATATCCCGTTCAGTTCATAAGAATGCAAAGAAAGCATATTAATTGACTGTAGCCAAATATATTTGCCCTATACCTTTTTCGAATTGAGCGAAAAGGTTGATTATTTTTTTAGTTACAGCCTACCAAAGTCATAAAAACTGCCGTTTCTTGACTTTTTAGAAAAATTTGAGGCAAACTTTTGCTCACTGTAAAAATCTGCTAAATTATTACGTTTATTTAAGCATACCAGCACTTTTATAACACATCAACGTGCCTTTGGTATAAATTGCTTGACTGTATGCGGAACTTTGTTACCACAGTGAAGAAATAACGAAATACGGGGGAAAATGCATAAAATTGAGCTGATAAGCTTCACCAAAACAGTTGGCGTGCACACTATGAGTAACATCGACTCTTGAAAAATTGCAATTTTGTAAAAAATAAGTTCATTAATATGTAATATGCAAAAGACCGCTTGTAAATTGATTTAGTAATTGCTACAAAATAGAACATTGAAAAAAGCTGCGAAAACGTAACTACCACCTTAAAACCCATCCAATCTTGAAATTCCCATCAGAGAAATAAAAAATTCAGATTTCAAAACTTAATGTGCAGTCAGTGGTGGTTAACTAATTAACAAAAAACTCATTGAATTTGCTAAATTTGGAATTCCCATATAACCGGTGGGTTCTTTAATTTTGTGAAATTTAGCAACACCTCGTCAAACTTCACAAACCCAACAGAATCAAGACATTTAAGGTCAACAAGACGCGAATTAGATCAAATTTTGACGTCGCAAGATGAACAAATAAACGCACGCCTGTGACCGGAAATTTGAAAAAGCAAATAACCCTTGACCTTTGTATATTTCTAAACGTTTACACTCGGCTAGATTTTAAATGTTGGTTTTATAGTGCAAAATTGAGCCATGAGAATTGAGCGTAAACCCAAAGACAGACCCATTTATGGATTTATCTGATGCGAAATAAAATTTTAAGTCGTCTAGGACAAATAATAATTACCGTGTTCCGTAATTACTCATGCAAAACTGTCGAAATTTATTGGTCTGAACAGGATCTAATTGGTATGAAAATGGAAGAAATGTAACGAACGAGCCTAATTGACCAGAATTTAACCTAAACCTGACCAATCAATACCACCACAAAAATAGAGGCAAACATACAGCCACCACCCTTTACAAAACGGGTTAGTCGTATCACTAGTATTTCACTCGTGTTAGCTTTTGTCACTTTGCTAACCTTGAACTTGTAAACAGAATAAATGAACCATATTTAAAACAGTGAACAGCTGCTGTTAACAGTTTTGAAATGTCAAAAAATTTGGAAAAAACATACAAATGTAAAAAAAAGTGAAAAAATATAGGACATATGTACCACAGACAGAAGCTAGTGTAGATTCGGTTCGTCGCGTAAGTATAACAAGAATACAATATCAACTGCCACGCATGCCAATTTGTTGTGTCAAAAGTTTGATTCCGCCCGGGTTCGAACCGGGGACCTTCCGCGTGTAAAGCGGACGTGATAACCACTACACTACGGAATCTACAAAAACGAGCTGCCTGGTGCTTAGCCTGAGCATGAGCACAAGTCAGGTTACACTGAGACCAGTTCATGTATATATAGCTACATAGGTATGTATCAAGACTACATAATCAGGAAAAAGTATGACACTCTCTTCCCTATTCTAGCTTATTGGCTAGAAGGAAGCTCCGGCCGAAATAAACGTTTTATGCATGGATTTCAGTGGGGGGGGGGATATTCCCCCTCGAATCAAGACGTCCTGATTCCAGGGGGGGCGTATATACCCTCCCCCTCGTTTCAGCACACTTCCAGCACAAAATCGGCGGTGTCTTGATTAGAGGGGGACCCGCCTGAAATCAAGAACTAAAAAGGCTATTTCGGTCGGATCTCTGGTCGATTAGCTAGAATAGGGAAGAGTGTCATCCTCTTTCCTGTTATGTAGTTTTGTATGTTGCAACTCGCGCTGCCAATCGGCTATTAGCGCCATAGCCGTGTTTTGACTAGGAATAGCCGGTAAAGCCCGGCTATAGCTCGGCTATAGCCATGAGCTATAGCCATTTCACAGAATTGATGAGCCCGCGCTGTCAATCGACTATTAGCGCTATAGCCGTGTTTTGACTAGGAATAGCCGGTATTAATGTCCGTTTATAGCTCGGCTATTGCCGGCTTAGAACGGCGTTCCAGCATGAAAGCTACAGATTGAAAAAAGTTGTATGGCCTGTCAGAATCGACTGCTAACCAATCGGTTACCAGTTCAACTGCTTTCCTATTGAGCTACAGGCCACCTGAAAGCCTTATCAATAAACTATCTATATAAGTAGATAAATTACACAGTTCAGTGTTATGCTAATAGAGTTACAGGTGAAGAAAGAACATGGTCACTATGTGTAAAACAATTATTTTTTGCCACGGGTTGTGTTCCCCTTGTTCTATTATTCAATTATTGCTCAATATACCTACATTTTTACTGTGCCCCATTGGAGCGAGTTTACGTCGTTCGTTCAAAACCTGCAGTTATTGACAATATTCTAGATGACTTGGTGGCTTAGCGACAGAGTGTACGCTTGAGGTTCTGGGTAAAACCCAGCCCCAGCCCCAGCCCCAGCCCCGGCCCCAGCCCCAGCCCCAGCCCCATCTGGGTAAAAACCAGCCCCAGCCCCAACTGGGTAAAATCCAGCCCCAGCCCAAATGGGTAAAATCTAGCCCCAGCCCCAACTGAGTGAAATCCAGCCCCAGCTCCAACTAGGTAATTTCCAGCTCCAGCCCTGGCCCCAGCCCCAGCCTACGCACAGCCTCAGCCGCAACCTCCGGTTGGCAAAACCCATCGCCGCAATCAAATTAGGCAAACCTTTGATACAACTTCAACTGTTACCGCAAGGCCGAATCACCGTTAGGCTGAAAAAGTTTTTGAAGCATAATTAGTCACTGGTAGGGAACTGTATATTTTCTGAAATTGTACTCAAAATTAGAGCAATCCACTTTATTATACTAATTTAAATTTTCCAACACCAAACTTCATTTTCAGTTCTGCACATTTACACGTTCAACTTGTCCGTCAAATTTTATTTGTATAAGTTCTCATAGCTTGTCCACCATTTTTTAGTAACATTTTGCGTAAACTTTGATTAGTTTTCTGCCGAATTTTAGATAATTTTCAGTAAGCTTTATGTATTGTCCTTGCAGTTCAATTCCCGCTGTGTTTCGATCGAATTCTCGAATCCAATGCTAAGTTTTCACAATAATTTTGAATTTTTCTGTATTTTTCAACTCCAATAGATACCACTTGAGAAGAATGCATGTACATGTATGCTTCTAAAATAAATTTTGCCTAAAGGAGATTCGGCCTACAGACATAACAGTGAAACGACCAGTTAAAGCCCTGTATTATAGATTGTTAGACTATTTGATCGCGGTACTGGGTTTCGCCATCTGGGGCTGTGCGTGGGCTGGGGCTGGGGCTGGATGTTACCCAGTTGGGGCTGGGCTGGATTTTACCCATTTGGGGCTGGGGCTGGGTTTTACCCAACTTGGGGCTGGATTTTAGTGATTTTACCCACTGTTACATTTGGGGCTG
Organism: Trissonchulus sp. WLG1_4; assembly: GCA_030248245.1. Classification (NCBI taxonomy): domain Eukaryota; kingdom Metazoa; phylum Nematoda; class Enoplea; order Enoplida; family Ironidae; genus Trissonchulus; species Trissonchulus sp. WLG1_4. Next base: position 23,586 of record JASANF010008654.1, read on the forward strand.
GGGCTGGGTTTTACCCACTTGGGGCTGGGGCTGGGGATGGGGCTGGGGATAGGGCTGGGGCTGGGTTTTACCAACACCCTACGCTTGATACCCATAATGTTGGTGGTTCGAATCCACTACAAAGTCATCTTCTTTTTGTATTTTTCATTTTTCGTTTTGGAAGTTGGAAAAATCGCCAATGCTGGCAGCAGCTATTACTGTTGTTTTGATACCATTTTGATACTTTTGATATAAATATGATACTTGGGTATTAATACTTTTGATACCAGTATCAATATTAAAATTGGTATCAAAAGTATCATATTTAAATTATGGTATCATATTTAAATTATTTGGTATCATATTTATATCATATTTAAATTTTTTCCCAGTATCAAATATTAAAAGTATCATATTTAAATTCAAGGTATTGTATTTATATCATATTTAAATTTTTTCCGAGTATCAAATATCAAAAATATCATAATTAAATTCAAAGTATTGTATTTATATCATATTTAATTTTTTTCCGGGTATCAAATATCAAAAGTATCATATTTAAATTCAAAGTATTGTATTTATATCATATTTAAATTTTTTCAAAGTATCAAAATTATATATTGTATTTAAATTCCAGTATCATAATTAATATAAAAATTTTGATTCCCACGCTTAAAGACGGCACCTTTTGATGTTTGCGCAGGCTAAGAACTGCGGCACTCTTTGATCTCGCCTTTAGCTCCGCCTTCTTTTTTTGATTGGCTACTGCTCCGTTTCTGTATTTTTAGAGGGCATTGCCAGTCGAGCTGTACCATAAAAACAAAAGGGGGCACCCTTGTGTAAAATTTCAGGCGGAAAACTATAAGAAACTCAATGAATAGGCAGTAGGCTGGTAGTTCGTTTGGTTTTGTAGCATTTTGATACTTTTGATATAAATATGATACTTGGGTATTAATACTTTTGATACCGGTATCAATATTAAAATTGGTATCAAAAGTATCATATTTAAATTATGGTATTATATTTAAATTATTCAGTATCATATTTATATCATATTTAAATTTTTTCAGAGTATCAAATATCAAAAGTATCATATTTAAATTCAAAGTATTGTATTTATATCATATTTAAATTTTTTCCAAGTATCAAATATCAAAAGTATTTTATTTAAATTATTTGGTATCATATTTATATCATATTTAAATTTTTTTCAAGTATCAAATATCAAAAGTATCATATTTAAATTCAAAGTATTGTACTTATATCATATTTAAATTTTTTCCAAGTATCAAATATCAAAAGTATTTTATTTAAATTCCAAGTATCATATTTATATCATATTTAAATTATTTTGCGGTATCAAAACAACAGTAGCAGCTATAGCCGGCTATTTCAGACGAAACAGTGTATTTGTAACGGCTATTGGCGGCTATAGCTGAATCGCCACTTCTTGGGGGTCTCTACTTGATTTCAAAAATAGCCATAGTCTGGCTATAGCCACGTTTCTTCAGTCAAAACTTGGCCATTTGAAAATCGCCAAAATAGCCACGGCGAGCTATAGCTATAGCCGGCCATTTTAGACAAAACAGTGTTTTCGAAACGGCTATTGCCGCTGCCGGCTATAGCCGCATCGCCACTACTTGATTTCAAAAATAGCCATAGTCTGGCTATAGCCACGTTTCTTCAGTCAAAACTTGGCCATTTGAAAATCGCCAAAATAGCCGCGGCGAGCTATATCGGTGACGAATCAGCACAAGTGAAAAATAGCCACTGCTGGCAGCAGCTATAGCCGGCTGTCTCAGACAAAACACTGTAATTTGAAACGGCTATTGGCGGCTATAGCCGAATCGCCACTTCTGGGGGTTCCCTACTTGATTTCAAAAATAGCCATAGTCTGGCTATAGCCACGTTTCTTCAGTCAAAACTTGGCCATTTGAAAATCGCCAAAATAGCCACGGCGAGCTATAGCTATAGCCGGCCATTTTAGACAAAACAGTGTTTTCGAAACGGCTATTGCCGCTGCCGGCTATAGCCGCATCGCCACTACTTGATTTCAAAAATAGCCATAGTCTGGCTATAGCCACGTTTCTTCAGTCAAAACTTGGCCATTTGAAAATCGCCAAAATAGCCGCGGCGAGCTATATCGGTGACGAATCAGCACAAGTGAAAAATAGCCACTGCTGGCAGCAGCTATAGCCGGCTGTCTCAGACAAAACACTGTAATTTGAAACGGCTATTGGCGGCTATAGCCGAATCGCCACTTCTGGGGGTTCCCTACTTGATTTCAAAAATAGCCATAGTCTGGCTATAGCCACGTTTCTTCAGTCAAAACTTGGCCATTTGAAAATCGCCAAAATAGCCACGGCGAGCTATAGCTATAGCCGGCCATTTTAGACAAAACAGTGTTTTCGAAACGGCTATTGCCGCTGCCGGCTATAGCCGCATCGCCACTACTTGATTTCAAAAATAGCCATAGGCTGGCTATAGCCACGTTTCTTCAGTCAAAACTTGGCCATTTGAAAATCGCCAAAACAGTCACGGCGAGCTATAGCCGCGGCGAAACAGTCTAATCGGCAATATGTGCTAAAAATCGCCACAGCTATTGCCGGCTATTTTAGACAAATCTGTATATAATAATTGGCTATAGCCGAATTGCCGTTTCTCCGAGGCATCTGAAAAACCGTGATACATGGGAAACTTACCTATTTGGAACTCGGCCTAGAAAATGATAGCAATGAAACCAAGAGTACATAATAGTGTCCCACTCTTTATAGAAGAAGAGTGAGACACTCTCCTTTCTGCCTGTGTTATAGCGCAGGCAGATGCGCTCGTCATTTCCAGCCCACATGTTGCCGTTTTACGCAACATGTGGGTAGCCAATCAGAAGCGACCTTCGCTTCTGATTGGCTGGACGGTTGTGCACGTGCTCCAAACAGCACGCAGGCGGCCTCACGTGCTATTGCCTGAACATTGTCAAAAACACATTTAACTTACCAGTTAACATCATAGTCAGCGCATACTAGCAATAATTCCTGAAAATGGGGATAAAAATGTAGGCAAAATACAATTCGGAACAAAACAAACAAAAAACCCCCCAACCCGACCGATCATGGCAAAATTTAACAATGAAATGGCTGTAATGGCGGCCTGTGTGCTGATTGGAGCACGTGAGGCCGCCTGCGTGCTGATTGGAGCACGTGCACAGGCGTCCAGCCAATCAGAAGCGAAGGTCGCTTCTGATTGGCTACCCACATGTTGCATAAAACGGCAACATGTGGGCTGGAAATAACGAGCGCATCTGCCTGCGCTATAACACAGGCAGAAAACAGAGTGTCTCACTCTTCTTCTATAAAGAGTGAGACACTATTATGTACTCTTGATGAAACTTAACACCGTGGTCCAGTGAATTCCAATTTCAAGACGATTCAACAATGATTCTTACAATTACCATGCGTAGCTATCTAAGAGCTGCGACGGTTGCTCTTGTCAACTAGTGCATTACACGTATATACTCTAAGTCTGAATCCAGCCAAATGTTTACATAACATATTTAACAACTTAAAATTTTATTTCAACAGCAAAAAACACCACGAAAATTTATTTTACAATCAGTCAGTGCAAAATAATTAAAAACTGCATAAACAATAAAAATACCAAACCATCGATTCGAAACTCGAACTGCCTATAAAAATTATCTGTAGAACCAATTCGTCAGTTTCCACGAAATATACAACGGCACAATAAGCTACTGAAGTAGGGGATAGGTTAAGACACAAAACTTGCCGAAATTCACCTTGGTACTACGGAAACTCCTTCTATTAGGGTGGATTTCACAAAGGTGGTTTTACACAATTCAGTCTCCACACGTTTTCGTAATTATTTGTCATAATTTCATTAGCAAACGAGTGACAAAATCAATCCCCAACGTTTTTTGGCTTGAGCGCTTTAATCTATCCACACCATAAACGGACAGATCACGAGGAAAAAGACAGTAGGTAACAGCGATAATTTTTTTACGATTAAAAATAGTTTGGCAGAGTTTTTTTGGGCGTCACCTTCGGCGGTTGTTATTTATTTATACTCTAGAGTACATATGTAGGGGCTTATATAAGATTTCTTTCTGACAAGCACGGATAAATATGAAGCAACAATTAATAGAGCCTCGACCCAAGCAGACATCGTCAACAAAATAACAAAATAAAGCTAGGCTTAACCATACATAACATCACTGGTTTTTTTCGACTGTACTGTGGCGTTATATTGGCGTCTTCATTTAACTTATTGCAATAAAATCACTTGACTCTACAGATCCAATAAATCTTCAGAATACAGCTTTTAAGATCGCCAACAAGTACGTCAAAAATGCCAGAAAATCACATAACATCATCAAGGCTCGGTTCATACTACTGAAATTTGTACGCTCAGTCGGCAAAAGTGACAGAACTACTATCAAATCAACGCCAATAACAATAAGACCAGCCAGTAACGTAAATACATCGTAATTTTTTTCCGCTGATCGGCCATACGGCTGTGAGTATGAATAGATCCTAATTGCATATATAAACCTATATATAATCGAAACTTAAAATAATTTTATCACCATACATAAACATGCGATAAATATAAGGAAACTAGCATAGGCTACAACAAAAAGCTATGTAAAAATAATCAAAAAGCAATAGCAAAAATAAAATATCCACATAAATAATTACACTTTTTTGTGTGTTGCACAAAAGTTAGCATCGGGTCAGCAACAAGTTAACTCAATACCCCTATTATGCAAAGCCGTCTCAACAACTACCTTTGAACTCATTCGATATATTCATACACCTTACACGCACAAGTATCAACTATGTAGACTATCCGCGGTAACTCCGGCTACAAACTTTTATGCAAACTGCAGTTCAAAAGTATAGAACAGTCAGTACTAGAGCTACAATAACAATGGATTGTAAAATTCAAATTGGATTCTACATATATGAATATTAATTTAGCCGACTGGTGACAACTAATCCACAAGCAAAATTTAAACCTAGGCAGCTTTCCAGACAGTAAAAATGCTATTGACACCGCAAAAAAGTCAACAAAAGAACTGCTACTGACTAGAGTCACCAAAATGAATCAAATTATAAATATAAATACGAATTAACTATCAGCGTTTTTTTTGGGCCAAACTGGTGGCCATGGCCACTAAAAATATGGATTGGCCACTAAAAATTTTGGGCTGGTGGCCAATCTGGCCACCAAAAAGTGAAATTTGAAATGAAGAATGTGTTTGAAAATAAAAAAATCGCCCGGCTTCTGGGGGATCTCGCCCCCAGACCTTTATGCAGGTTATCAATACAAACACTGTATGCTGCACAATGTTGACTCTTGCGGTTTAATGCTTATACACACTGTCATCTGAGTGTGCTCCATTGTATTGCGCTAGTTATTTCGGTTTCGTTGACAGGCGCAAACAGTATAAATTTTTTGTTGTAAACGATTGTTCACTTTTGTCATTGACTTCTGGGGGGGGGGGGGTTGGGGGCAACCCAAATAAGTCAATTTTAGGTTTTGGTATTTTTTCAAATACGCACGCAATGCAGCACGCGCAAAGGCGCATCGCACATGTAAAAAACGGAAACCAAAGGTTCAATTAAACATTAATCGTACGTGTAAATCATAGAGCAACACAATTGCTGTTTTGTGGTGACAAAGCTTTTGTTTCATCAAAATTTAGTTGAAACTGACGAAAGGGACTTATTCTAAACCAGGGGCGTTTCTAGGGGTGGGGCGACTGCGCTGAGGCCACCCCACTCTACGAATTTTTTCCCAAGTGAAATTGTAAACAAGGGTCCCCCCTTTGGTCTTTATTGCCCGGCCGAAAAAATTTCCGATACGTCTCCAGTTGACCAAATTTGTCCTAAGAATGAAAAAATTCGCCAATTTTTCCCGGGGGGCTGCCGCCCCCATAACCAGCGTTGTGGCAGTGGCTTGCCATCCCTGATTATTTTTCTTCATCAAAGCCGATGCATATTTATATATACGAGAGTGCATTATGCTGTATTTACTTGTGTAATACACTGTGATGTAACATTGCCCCTTTCGATTTACCTTTATTGTCTGCTAAAACATTTCTGATACGTCTCCAATTGACCAAATTCGACCAATCAACCAAAGATTTTCTGCTATTTTTTCTGGGGGCTGCCGAAACCCGGACACCTGCGACTCTGTTGGCTTGTCTTTCATGATAGCATGTGCAGTATGTGCACATGAGTGCATTGTGTACTTCAGTTTAGTTGCTTAATATATATAATATACAATATGTAGTGTATATATGGTTTAGCTGTTTTGCCATTGCAAAAATGACATTTTAGTGAATTCGTGGGTTGTAATATCAAAAAACTTAGTAAAGTTTTAAGTTGCAGTCTTTTAACTCAGTAAATTTTTAACGCATCTTTCAAATTGGCCACTAAATTTCTGAATTGGCTACTAAAATTTTGGGCCTAGTGGCCAGCTGGCCACCAAGAAAAAAATGAAAAAATAAACCCTGTTAACTATAGTTAACTATAAATTGGAACAAAGCTAATATTGAAATCACGTTCATTTACATTCAAAACTTAACTGCATAAATCGTGCTAAATTATAATGCCAATTGCCAACCAACTAAACACAGTATCACTAACAAACAATACTCAATGCACAAAAATAAAATATGCGTATTCGTCAGCAAATAAAAACACTACATGATAATAAAGCACAGCGTGAAGCACGGCGTCTATAAGAATACCCATTATTCAAACGACTCAGACTTATCATAAGACTTATTCAACAAGCCACAGGTGAATAATGACATATTTAGAGTACATATTACTCAAAGACGTAATTATAACAATAATTATAACTAGGTATATATCTGATAAATATTTGATAGCTAATTATGAGAAGACAATTGTAAACTAACGCTTACGGGAGACGTTAGTCGCAGATTTACAGCTATAAAAACACAAACAAAGCAATGACTTATTTTTTAGGCATCGCACAAACCAGTATATAAATGAGAACCGATTTTTAAGCTCAAAAAATAACTTTTAGTAAACCGCCACCAAAACTATAACACCCAGTGCAAATCATATCTAACAGCCAAAATATCTCGGGCAGCCCTTAACATAGCCTAAGCCTAGTATCATTTTTTGACCCCTTCAAGGCTAGCGTGGTGTCTAACCGCGCCAAAAAGTTCTATAAAATCTCATGCAAAAATTATGTAAACTAAACTATTAAAAGTGAAACTACTAAAAGTCAAAGTAAATTTGTCGGTTCAGCCAACTGCAAAAAAAACAGCTGCAATCAATCGTATAAGTATGAATCGACCCTAATGCATCAGTAGGACAAACTAGAACAGCAACCGAAAATCGATCATAACCCGCACACACAACAGACAAACCCAAGCTAGCTCATTTCTGCAATCAATGTCTTATATACTTTTACTGAAGTGCGTAAAAAATGTCTCTTGAGGTAAGAATCATCCCTAAAACGCTGAAAATACTTCCATGATATTTGTCAGCTGCGGAACAGGCTATAGTGTTTGTAAAGCAAGCGCGTAACAACAAAAACACAAACAGGCACGTATTTAGTGTAACAATACCGAAAATTATTTTAATAATAAGTTTTTGAAACTATGGGTGGATTTCACCACGGTGGTTATTAAAAACCATGGTTTTACGTACCAGTGCATATGATTTGCACATAGTTTCATTACAAAATATCGCATGGTTCGTTACGAATTTCGTAGATTTTCCAAAACCATTGCTCAGTTAAAATTTCAGCAAAATAAAAACCTGCTATGCTGCAGGTTTGAAATTTCAACTGAGCAAAAACCATGGTTTTAGAAAATTTACGAAATTCGTAACGAATTAAGCGATAATTCGTAATGAAATTATGTGCAAATCATATGAAAACGTACGTAAAACCATGATTTTCAAAAAACAACGTGGCGAAATCCACCCTATGGGTTTAACATGCACAACTGACTAAAAATACTAAAAAAATAGAGTATTCAAATGACAGTTTTTTGATGATTTAGTAAAATACAATTTGGCAAGTTATTCAACAGTTAGTTTCATCTCAACACTTAGACCCAGCAAGCAAACGAAAAAATGAACAATTATTACAGGAATCATTAACATGTTCAATTCACAGATATCCGTACGGCTGTTTGTCACAGCTGATTTTACTGGCAAGTATCTTTATTCCCCCGTATCTGTTATATTTGTTTTTCTTTGTTTTATTTCTATTGTAATATACTTTTTGCCATAGTGCTGCACATTTTTCGGCCAGACTATAGATCTTTCACCTCCCCCTTTTCAATGCGTCCAAAGTGTTACTCGGATCAACTCGTATAAAGCCTAGTGAACTTCTGCCTATTCTGTAGGGGTATGTTTGTCCGTACGCAAAAAAATGTGCTAAAAAAGTCCACTGCTGTTAATGGTTAAGCAAAAAAATCAACTGCCAGACGCTGGTAAAAAATAAACTTACGGACAAGTATGAACTGAGTTTAACCATGAAATTACAACCATAATCTCTTGTCATGATCTTTCCAAGATTATGCAGCTTAACACATTTCAGGCGTCGTTTTATTTCAAGTCTAAAACATAAATTTAAAATACTTGATTAAAAACTAAATAGACATTTCAAATAAAAGTGGCCAAAAATGACAAAAATACAATAACACATTAATACAAACTCATTTTAACTAAATCACTATGTACTTTTTTTGACTGAAGCTCATTCTGAAAAACTAGTAAACTTAATGGCCAAAACTTTTGCCGAAAAAAACTTGTCCAAATGCAAAAGAGAAAAGCCGATCCAGGTTAGTCACTAGTCAGTAAGCGCAATTTTTTGTCAAAAGCCGAGTTCATACTATGTCCATACAGACGTTTCTGTACAGCTGTTTTTTAACAATTTTCTGACATCCGTCATTGTGCTTGCACACCAAAAATCATCTTAAAAACGCAGATCGCGCCAACTATAATTAAGACACAACAAATGGACATTTTTAACGGACGAGTATGAACACAGCTTAAGAGCAAGCAAGAAGCAGTGAATATCACACATTATGCAGCAGAAAAGAGCTTACTTTAAATTTGCATAAAAATGGCTAATAATATTCCAACAAAACAGATCCTAAAATGAAACTGTAAAGCGACTATAGAAGCGAAATGTCACCGCAAAGGAAAATCATCCCAACCTATATAACCTCTAATATCATGCGACTCAGACAAACCAACCCGATCTCATGCACAATAAGTCACCGATCGCTTAGATCACCTGCTTCTCTCAATTACAAAAAATACAGAAAGTTCTAGCGGCGCTTCATAAGTCGAATAAACTAATTCGAAACATTAACCATTGACGATAAATGTATATATATAATATGTAGTATCATGTACTAAAAAAGTACTAGATATTCTGTGTCTATATGGCGACGTTTTAGAGCGAAATATTATGTATTCCATTGATATTATGCGGAAAATTAAAAAAAAGAACTGCGAAAAATTAAATCACAAGAACTGCTTGCCGATTCCACAAAATATTTCCCTTGAGCCTATAATATATATTTTCAAAACGCACCCTTCCCCCACCCAAGGTTATTCCCTTACCCTTATTCTATATATTTCCACCACCCCAAAACTCATTCTCACTCCCCCCGCCGCACTAATGATTACTAAATCGTGCATTATTATATCCATCATCAATATAGGGCGGTGTCTGTTGGGGTCTGAAAGCTGCTTGCTGCTGTTGTTGTTGGTCTAGGGACACAGGGACACGGGCATGGAACTCGCATGAACCTTTTCCCACCACTGGCTGGTCCGCCGCTGCTGCGTCATAGTCCTGAGTCCGAACGGCTGTCAGTTGTTCGTCGCCGGCCGCATTCTCGCCCATGCTGACCAGAATCCAGCTCGGATTGGCCTCGAACAGACGCAGCACGCGGAAACTCTGAAATACAAAAAAATTACAACTAAACTTTGATGATTATATAAATATACATATATATATATATATATATATATATATATATATATATATATATATATATATATATATATATATGAAAATATTTCCATCTTGAATCAGGTAAATCAATAAAAGGTTTATCTTATCCGAGTAAATGAAAAAGATTCTACTAAAAACCACCGTCAGATTGAACGGATGATGCCTGTGAATTACATACTCTGCCATATCTTACATAAGTGGTGAGGGATACCAATAAAAAGCGTTTTATTACTTTAAATAGTCTCTCATCCGGATATCCTCCCCCCACGCCCATTTATGTGCCCCGCCCCCATGCTCCAGTGCTCCCTATTCATACAAGGGCAGTCCCCCCTCATCGCGGAACGCCCATAAATTCACATAAAACATCTAAAAATAATAAGACATGCGACTTAGTCTAAGGAACCAGTATACACATAAATGAAGTCAACCTAGTCCCATAAGAATAGTCAAACTTCAAGAACCTTAGTTAATAAATAGTTTACATATAAATACTAAATAGGTTGATAGATATTCAGGATAAAACTGATAAAAGATACACCGACAGTATCACCACAGGTAAACAATGAAACAGGTCCATATATGCGTATTAAATATACTGTAAGGAGAACTATATATTATATAACTATATATAACTATATATACTGTAAATATACTGTAAGGCCCGGTTCACACCAGGGGCGGTTCCAGGGGGGGAGGGGGTGTGCACCCCCCCCCCGGTTGGTCGGAAGGGGGGGGGGGGGGCAGCAGCTAGATGGGGGGGGTGCAGCCAAGGGCGTACCCAGGGGGGGGAATGGGGGGAGTTCCCCCCCCCGAAATTTTTCCCCAGTGATTTTTTACACAAGGGTCCCCCCTTTGGTTTTTATGGTCCGGCCGGAAAAATTTTCTGATACGTCTCCAATGGACTAAATTTGGCCTAAAAATCAAAAATTTTCCCAATTCTTTATCTGGGGGCTGCCGCCCCCAGACCCCTGCGACTATGTGGGTTACTATTCCTCGCTATTGTCTTTCATCAAAGCCTATGCATGTATACACAACTACATTATGCTGCATATTGTGCATGTCTACACGAGTATACTATGCTACATTTACTTGTGGAATACACCGTCTGATATGACACTCCCATCTTTTGTTTTAAATTTTGTCGGAAAAATTTCTGATACGTCTCCAGTTGACCAAATTCGGTCTAAAAATTATAAAAATCGCCAATTTTTTTCTGGGGGCTGCTGCCCCCAGACCCCTGCAACCTTGTGTCCTTTGGTTTTTATGGTCTGGCCGGAAACACTTTCTGATACGCTTCCAATTGACAGAATTTGGCCAAGAAATCGAAAATTTTCCCAATTTTTTTCTGGGGGCTGCCGCCCCCAGACCCCTGCAGCCTTGTGGTTTAGTAATCTTGCGTTTGTAAGGCGTTTTACGAGAGTTAAATTGCTAAAAAGTGCATTTTAACCCATTACAAAAAATCGAAAAGTCATTCCCCCCCCCGAAATTTTTTTCTGGGTACGCCACTGGGTGCAGCAGCTAGATGTTGAAAAGTGCCTGCCGCAATGCAACTAATTTTTTGCAAAAACCAAAAATTCGCTAGCTTCTGGGGGCTGCCGCCCCCCAGACCCCTGCTTTATATATGTTTTGCGCTGACTTTCTCATTGAGGATTAGCAGTGTTCATGATAGACTTTGCTTGTTCACGCGTCAACTCTGAAGACTTCAAATGTGCTTTACCTCTAGAGGTCTTGCAGCCTAATCGGAAGGTTTGTAGTGCAAATCCCACCGACTAGGTTTCAGAGTATCTCTTTGAGCAAGAAGAGACTAAAGTGACGTGCTTACATGTGTCCTATACGTACTATCCACTATCCAGCACTTAAGCACTTTATCTAACGGCGTCGGTAAATGGATACCACAAGTATATCGTGGGAAGGTACCTGAAGTTTGTGAAGGGCATTTGCCTGAGGGCTGGTCTCTTCTCCATGGCGTAGTCCAAGGTCGTACCCACTACCCAGGAATTAACCCCCTTCCCCCGCCGAATTTTTTTCCCAATGCATTATCACACAATGGTCCACCCTTTGGTTTTTACTACCGTCCGAAAAATATTTGAGATAACGTCTCCAATTGCTCAAATTTGGCCCATTAAGGTGGTAGTGTCACCAAAGCAGTTTTGCTCATAGGCTGCAAAATGAGAACTTTTTGCTTTGAAACTGTACGTGCACTGAGAAACTAGTGAAATGCCATATGGTGTCAAATAAATACTGCCAGACACTAGACCACCAATATCTACCAATATTTTTGACCAATCACCATTTGTGAGCCAGACATCACACAATAGAGACATAAAAGTTTAAAAAATCAAGCCAGATATCAGATTGGCCAGCTTGTGAAGTACATGTAATGTTTTGACGCACAAAGTTTTGCCACAAATAAGAAAAATGAAAAATGAAGGTTCGTTTTTCTTTTGATTTCGAAATAAGTGCACCACTGGTGTATATAGTCGCTTGCGACGTGACGCTCAGATTTATATCAATATCACGTCACATAGGTCCGTAACGTAAACTAATTTTTTTGAAAATCTAAAAATTTCTCAGCCTCTGGGGGCTGCCGCCTCCAGTCCCCTGCCAACCAATTGCTTCGTGCTGAACTGTAGTTTTGATGTCACTATTGACGCCACGACGTACTCAAACTGGTCTCGTAACAATTTCGAAGTTGCACCCCCCCCTTTTTTTCAAAATCCTGGAACCGCCCCTGGTTCACACAGAGATACTTTTTACTAAGCACTTAAGCAAAAGTGTTCAAACTGACTCACTTTTTACTTAAGGGGGGTTACCCAGGTCAAAATCAAGGGTTCTCCAATTTCGCTTATTTTCACCTATAATACTACTCCCGCAAGGCACCTCTGCCTCAGACTGTATTACAAAATAAATTATATAAGCCTGAAGGGGCAAATCTGGTTTTGTCAATTTTTCAGTGTATTTATATAGGCAAAAGCGCGCAAAAAAGTCAATGAATTGCTCTCAGATGGACAGGTCTAGCACTCAGACCTAGACTGAGACTCTCAGCTTATCTACTAAGACCGAGACCGAAAGTTCGCCAGCCCTGGTATGTCTGTATACGCAAGTCAGACGCTTTGTTTTAATGAGAGTTTTCTATCAAATACGTTACATTAAAAACCATGCTGTTTTTAGTGCTTAAGAAGATAAAAATTTAAATATAGTAATTATGGCCAGCCCATGTTTTTCCCTACAAGTGATTTAAATTTCTGTAACTGCATCAAGAAAATTATGTTACAGATATATATATATATATATATATATATATATATATATATATATATATATATATATTTTTTTATATATATATATATATATATATATATATATATATATATATATATATATATATATATATATACATCACAACTTTTTTGGTCAAAGTATATTATGCTGTCGATTTGTGTATTATATTTTCAACAGAATGGCTCACCCTATATTGAGCCAATTATAAATTACGTTACAAAAATAGTGAGCTAAATGTGCATCATTAACTTGAAACACAACAAAAATTTGAAACCCCGCAACACTGTTCATCGCGAATCATAACAAAAAATTTTAGTTTAGTCAACTCAGTTGTGTAGAAGGTGTGGCCGGTTAGGTTGCAAAGACAAAAAGGTTTTTTAAGGGTTTGGATTTTGGAAAATGGAATCGTGCCCCCATCCCTAAATATTCGCCAAAAAGTCTCTACAAAGTACAAACAGTGCGGCACCATTTCAAAGCAACAGAATTACAGAAAAACCAGTGTTGAATTTGGAATCAAGTATATAGTGAGGCTCAATTATAAAATTGTTGTAAAATCGACGTGTCTCACGTCAAAAACAGAAACAAAAAAACGAGCTGTCATTTATATACACTGATTAGTATATTAGTAAATGCTCCTATTCGTTTTTAAGGCAGTAATAGCACTTACTACATACAACCTGCGAAAATAAACAAAATATGGCACACAGCATTGCCTTACCAAAACTAAAAAGCAGTGTAAATCGACCGCCGCTGCGGCGTCGACCGAAAAATTTGACAAACAGGACGCGTGGGGACGCGAAAATCCCCCTCGTGTGAAACAGGCTTTACGGGGGCTATAATGAGTTAAAAACCAAAGAAAACAAATCTAACCAATCAAAATGAAGTTAAACAGGAGGACTTCTGTTAGACCATTCTGAATGGCTAGAATGCCCTGTAAAAAGTACACTCTGTATGAACAAAAGTTTTTACTAAAAGCCCTTGAGGGTCTGTGTGAACCGGGTCTTAAGTAACCTTATAATTCCCCATCCCACAATTAAAAAATGTTACGTGAGTCTTGACCATTATGCAAAAAAAGTGCCAGATGGAAACTTGAAAAAAGCTTAAACGTTATTTTTGTCACCGATGGACATGTGACGATGATAATGCATTAAAACTTTCTAATAAATCTAATATAGTATTAAGGATAGGTAGTAGATAAGACAGCAATGGGGAGTATATACAATTAAAGTCAAAGAGGACAGCTATACTGAACTAAATCTACTATGCAACACGCAACAAAAAACAACGGGAAAATCGGTTGCATTCAAGAAGAAAAACATCAATCCAGGCCAACACAAAACCGCCTCCTGAACCCACAGATTAGTGATTATACTCTCTCTGACCACCAAATCTTGACCTTTTGTTTAACGTTTCGTTTCATACGCACAAAAGCAGATGAATGGAGGAAAACTCAGACGAATTTGAGCAAGCATGTTTTGCGGGTCAAAATTATGACTCACGATCCAACTCTAAATCAGGAGGAGGTTCAGGAATCATCTTACGCGCAATTTTTCAACCGCTGAGCGCATGAGACGGGCGCATTCTTTCTATAATTAGAATTTTTACACAGCCTGCTACATTGTGTGAAATGCCGCAGCAAACAGTGTGAAAATTCTAATTATAGAGGCACCCGCTCGTGCGCCATGGAGCAACATGCGCCCTCGTCTGAGAAGGCCTTTAGTTCAAGAAAAAGAGGCCAAGACTAGAGTTAATCACACAAACGTGCCCGCACAGGTGAAGTGGCGAGTGTGCGAGGTGCCCGTGACCCGTGCTTCGTGCGAGATTATATGTATATATCAGATCAGCCCACAATCATTGTTCATACCAAAATCTATAGTTGGCTGGAGCCCTCTCGGAGGGCATAAAAGCTGCATTATCATGACCATGCACAATTTGTTGTTGCTCTTGTTGTCTATATCTTTGTAAAGGTGGTAAGTTTGGAAACCCATTGCCTCCGCCTGCCGAATTCTGATTGGCTATGACACCACCACAGTCTATTGCCACTTTATTAGATCGAGAGTGGACGCTAACTGCACTGGCAGGTCGGCCCGGCGGCCGTTGCGCCATGGCAGAAGCCGACGGACGTACCACCACCCAATCCTGGGGACTGTTGAACAGACGCAGCACGCGGAGTGCCTAGAAACAGGTGCCACGTCTTGCAATTCAAAATATCCTTCATAAGCCATCGCATCGGCTGAATTCTATTTCTATGCTACATAGAATCTTGACTAACTCTATTCGATGTAATGAGTACGAAATACGTAGCTATAAAATGAGCTACTCTGATGCAGCAAGTTAATTCTGGCATATTTTTACTTTTTACTGGGGAGAGGGCTGGGGGGGGGGTGCGCTCCCCAGTTCCCCACCCCGCTATTTTTGTCGCGCGACCCCCATTTCGGAAGCGGTGGCCCTTTTTTGGCCTAAATGTCAGTGTTTCCATGTGGCATCGGTGCGCCCCCCCCCCCCCACATAAAATTTCGGCAAAAAATATGCTAGTTAATTAGTAGACTATATTGTTAGTACAAGCAAACAATAAAGCTATATACAGAAGTGAACAGTAGATGCACAACAAACTTTTACTGGTGTGGGTTACAAAACAACAATAAAAACCCATTTGGGACCCAAAAACAACAATATATCCCTGTTGCATTAGCCCCAAAAACTGATGAGAAATCAAGTATTAAATGCAAAGCTTAAGGTTTCGTTAAGGCTTCCGACCAACTAAGTCATTCAAGAAATACCCCCTTCTTGTATTCCAACACATTAGCGCTTCCTCGCCGTTATATACGTACGTAGTAGATATTATTACCCGTAGTTTTCTTTTTATGTACTGGGAGTGAGTGGGATGTTCGAGGAGTGTCTTCCCATGTTAAAAAGACAAACAGGGAAATAAGTTTCTATAAAACGGGGTGTGTTAGTTAGTAAAGCGTGCAAAAATAAATTAACTTATACTATCGATTAGAGTGCATTGCGACTTCTGCCATACCTAGCCCAAACACTGGCGGCTCATCAGTGGAGCAGTGTTGGGATAGTGATTTATTTATTTATATACGTTCACGTCAAACAAACAATCCAATTTCTTTAAACTTTTAGTTAATTTTAAAATTTCTGCATACATATGTATATACTTCAAGATTAAAGCAAATCCGAACTGAAAAAGCTATATTGTCAGCTTCATGATAATGCGTGTATATATACACGGTCCCCATACTGCAACGCATACTATAAACTGATTCATATTACAATAATAATAAATGACTGTTTTTACCACATCCACATGTAAACCAGAATTTTTACGATTCAACTGCATTCTAAAACGTTGTTTTTTGGCTGTCTTCGAAAATGTCACTGATGAAAATCATTGATAACAAACTAGGTCGGATTGGATTAAAAATGCATTTACTTGCTTTTTTGGTAGCTGGCTGACGTTTGGCTGTGCGCAGCTTACTGGGGTCATATTCTCTAAATTTCATTACGTCATGAAAGCTGTATTAGTAACTAAATTTAAAGTCTAATAAGCTAATCTAATAGCTACAAAAAATTTTGAACTAAGGGTTCAAAGGGCCTATTCCTTTACCGGATTAAAGGGTTAATTATAATGGGACTAAACGGTTTAAAAATTGAGCTTAAAAATGCCATTCCAAAACCTCCGGATTAAACGGACTTAACTTCTAGCGCGCTGCTTTTTAATCGGACTAAACGGACTTAACTATGCACGCTAATGTTAAG
>JASANF010008656.1:0-28228 GCA_030248245.1 Trissonchulus sp. WLG1_4
TCAATTGATAATCCTAAATACTCCGGATGCATTCACGTATTGGAACACTTCAGACATAGATGTTGCAATGACTTTACTGTACAAGTATTGGAACGAATTCCTACAACTAATGACCAACAATTTGACCGAGACTTAAGATTAGAACGAGAAGCATTTTGGATTAGAGAACTAAAAACCAAATATCCTTATGGACTCAATGATATCCTGAAGGGTGAACGCTACAACAGCGCAGTATTTTATAATTTTAATAAGAGAACTAAAAGTGGTAATAAACGCAGCAAGGCACGCAGCAAAAACAACATCACTGAAGAATTTAATGAAAACTTATTCATCTCAAAAATCCATCAACTGGAACATAATGACCCAGTCGTTTACAGAAAAATAAATGTAAATGAAATTATGAGACTAAATAAAAAAAATTAAAAAAATCTATGGGAACATATGCTAAACCGAACTACGTGCACGGGTGATGAAATAATTAGAGACCTTTTAACGTTCAAACTGACAAAACCGAATAAAGTTCGTATAACCAAAAAACGACGACCCAAAATGGTTATATACTATGATAACCCGGGTTTTGATTTCCTAAATATCTCTAGCTATTTTCATCATCCGGATATGAAAATGCGCTGGCCTGAAGACCACGACAAGTTTATGTGTCCATTACCTATTTTCAGCTACGATCCACCCTTCTCTATGAGAGCTTTTAACTACAAACAATTTATTCAAAATTGCAAAATTGACGAAACGATTACAGATTGTGATTGCTCATCTAACCGCTTAGCTGATTCACATCACAAACATATTATTACTGGCAACTTAAATCTAATACAAGACACACATTTGAAAACAATCCTAAGTAAAGGCACCAAATTTCGACTACCTAAAGCAATTAATTGGGATGCAATCAAACATGAAACGTATAAAAGCCTTCTCAATTACATTTCACGCAGAAAACCAGATCTCATGCATTTATACAAGGATTGGATCGACACGTTTATGAATATTCTTATTAATGATATCACCAAAAAACAAAAACACACAGATTCCATCAAGTTCGAAACACCAAAGTACTCCACCCGTGAATTAAACAGACTACAATCTAAATATGTAATTACTACGGTAGATAAAGCAACCCAAAACTATGCCTTCATATGTAAGAAATTCTACTTGGAACAACTCCTGAAGGAGTTCGAACTGGACAATAGTGGTACTAATAATACATATGAGATAGTCAATAGCAACATGATAGCACACAGTTTCACATCAACGTTGCACCAGACAAACATCAATTACCCTACGCAATGCTGATTCCTAAATTTCACAAACATCCAGTTAAATTCAGAACTATAATCGCAAGCCAGCATGCAACGAATAAACCAGCTTCCATTAGAATTGGTAACGCACTTAAGACAATATTACAACGCATGAAAAGTTATTGCCACACTATGAGTAAATGTAACGGAGGGTGCAATCCTTATTGGATAATAGACAGCAACAAAACAATCCTGGATAAACTAAAAGTTTTGTCAGATTCTAACTCTGCACGTAGTATATACACATTTGACTTTACTCAACTGTATACCAACTTACAACACATTGAGATTATGGAAGCAATAAAAGGAGTAATTAAGATTGCATTTGGTACCCTTGGTAGAAGATTAACACTAAATCCGTACAAAGCATGCTTTACAATAAAAAACGATTGCTACACAGTTGACCAAGATGAATTTTATACACTAGTTAAATGGCTTATAGACAATACATACTTCTGCCTTGGCAACACAATAGTTAGACAAAAAGTCGGCATCCCAATGGGAACCAGTTGCGGACCAGCACTAGCTAACATTGTCTTGTTTTGGTACGAGTTCAAATACATTAAAAAAGTAACGTCTAACAAACAACGCAATATACTTAACGCATTACAGCATGTATACAGATACATCGACGATATTACGGTTCTCAATGATAATGGTATCTTTCATACTTTATATAAGGATATATACCCTCGTAGTCTAGAACTTAATCTTGTTAACTCTACACCATATGTAGCAGATGTGCTGGATATAAATATTAATATTAAAAATAATAAATTCGAAACGGACTTATTCGACAAACGGAAAAACTTTCATTTTAAAGCCATTTACTATCTTGAGATTAAGAGTAATATTTCCAGCATGTGTTGCTACAATGTCTTTAGTAATAAAATTATACGCTTCTCTAACTTATGTAGCAACTCACAAATCTTTTTACAACACACTAAATCTCTGATTTATATACTTAAAGATAAGGGCTATTCGTTTCGTGGATTGAGACGAACTTTTCTTATTACCGCTAACAAGAATGTCTGCAAGTACGTAAACTCACGTAATGGAATTAGTGTTTGGAAAAGTTTGTTCTGATCTATGCATGACATGGAACTAACATCACTCAGTCTGAGGCGACCGGCGGCGAAACCAATTTTATCCCCTTTTTTCCCCTTTTAAATATCGAAAACCTAATATTTTTCTATTTTGTTTTTATTTAGAAAACTACCCCTTAATAAATCACTATCCCAACACTGCTCCACTGATGAGCCGCCAGTGTTTGGCCTAGGTATGGCAGAAGTCGCAATGCACTCTAATCGATAGTATAAGTTAACACTAATTTTGCACGCTTTACTAACACTAACGTTTTATATAGCTTCTTTCCCTGTTTCAGTCCTTTTAACATGGGAAGACATTCCTCTAGCATCCCACATCACTCCCAGTACATAAAAAGAAAACGGACGGGTAATAATATACACTACGTACATTTGTTTTTCAACGACGAACATTTTTTTTTCAACGACGAACATTTGTTTTTCAACGACGAACATTTGTTTTTCAACGACGAACATTTGTCCTATAATTACGTGTTATGTTCGTCGTTGAAAATGTTTCGATCAATCCAAAATTTTCAACGACGAACATTTTCAACGACGAACATTTTCAACGACGAACATTTTGCTTCGATAAATCGGGCCCAGCAGAGTTGATAAAATGTTAAGAATTATTATTCCACAGGCTATTGATCAACCATTTTAAGGTGGCGCTCCGAATAACTGACTTTGGGCAGAAAAAGTTTTCAATCACGTTTTTAGGCATTGTTCTTGAAGGAAGGTTGTTTAGCAGTGAATTAGCTTTCGTTTGATATACATGAGATATAGTTTTGTTGAAATTTATTTTTTACGTGAATTTTAATAAGGCAAAATTTTCAAATCGATTTCTCAAAAAAATGTTTGTGGCTTTTGATACATTTTACAACGGTTTCCCGCAGCGAATCGCTGACTGTAACTTTTTAAAAAGTCGTTTGTATAGGCAAACCTTTTCAAAAAAATTTGCAAATTACGTTGAGCGACATTGACAAAAATACTTTTGGCTTCTTGGCTTCTCTAACTTTTCTCAACGGTTATTTGCACTAAAAATACGCCCTATTTTTTGACACTATCGTTTGTGTGGACAAACTTTAGGTTTTTCTGATCTGCAATATCTACTCTGCAAATTTTTTGATTCGTGGTAGCTCTCCTCCATGTCATGTTTTCATTCTGAAATTTGACTCAAAATTAGAAAATAAGTAGATGCGAGTGTACCTTCTTTGAAAATGTTGATTTCTGTTTTTGGAGAAATTCTGCAGCGTTTTAAAGTTCAGCAATTTAAGAAAAATTTGGGTATTTTGAGCCAAAACAATTGGATTAAAATTGTAGGAAAAGATACACCACGGCAACATATTTGCCTACAGTTTAAGCTATAGATCGTAAAATTTGAGCAGTTTTGTTCAGTTATGCCGTTTGAAAAATTGTGCGCATTTAGCGAAAACATAAATTTTCAATCGGTCATAAAAAATTAAAACAAGGCAGCAGAAACGTGAAACTTACTCAAAAACCGAGCTTTGTAGAAGCTTTTAATATATATATTTAAACAAAAGTTATTCTAGCTGGAACCTACGTCGACTAAAGTCATGCAAGTTATTGGGAGAGCCACCTTAAGGTGACGCCCTAAATAACCGACTAAATTGTGTGATACAATTTTTATTCATATTCTGAAGAATATTTGTTGAGAAAAAAGAAATGCAGTTTTCAAAAAAGGAAGAAGAGCGCGTCAGAATAGGCTTCAGAAATCAAGCCTCTCTCTACTGAGGTAGCGAACGAAAAAATACAGTGATTAAAATTAAAACCACAACTTTATCAATTTCCGATTTTGGGTCTCGTGCCAAATCTGCAAGCAGCCGCTATACCACTATCTTCTGCTAGCCAAATGGTTATCGCGGGCTTACAGGCTTTGATTTCAGCAAATTTGTTGCTAAGTAATTCGTTTATATAGCCGTACCATTTTGAAGCTTTTGTTTACACTTGGCATTATGTCGGTGCCGGTTTCACGTTACTAATTCTACTACTATGTAGACAATTAGGAGAATTTACAGGTCCTCAAGTTTCAAGTTCAACTTTTACGTTTAAAGTCTCTTTTGAAGTAAAATCAATACCGAAGTAATCGCTGTTTCTAGATATCACTTGCTCAACTCATATTGTTCAGCGTAGTTAATTTTTTATTACCAAACGAGTTGAAACAAGTCATTAATGGTATTTTGATTGAATTAAATCAACTTTTGTCTAAATATTTGCTAAGAATACTTTTATCAAATGGAGATAAATTACACAACATTTTTGCATTAAATCTTGTTGCAGTTAAAATTAAAGAAAGACCCATTTTTAATTTTAGTTAAAATTTAGTTATTGATATATTCCTCTTGAAAATAAATATAGTATGACATTTTGTTATTTTTAGCAAATCCATCATCATTCTGTAACAATTCTACTCATCATGATGCATGAAGCTTTGTCAAGTTAGTTCGACGTGACGTACAAAGTAAGGCAAGGTTCACACAGACTTACTTTTTACTTTTTACTTTATACTTTTTACTTTTGCAAAAGTGTTCACACAGGTTTACTTACTTTTTACTTAAGGGGGTGATTGCGTTTTTAGGTGTTTTTTTAAACTACCATAACTGCACTAACCTCAACAAAAACTAGAGCGGTCTTTTTTACAATTTTTTACACCTTCTAGCTTTAAAAAAACTATATTTAAAAGCAGATTATCTTTTGCAATTTTACTGCTGCTATCATCTGAATACACCCCATCAGCGGTTTTTTGACTAATTTTTGCGCCGCAGTTATGAAACTCAAGATCAGCCAACAACTACAAAACTTTTTGCAGTTATGCACTGACATAATATCCCCACCCGTTTTTTTGATATAGTTGATAAGTCGTTTCTACGTTGAGAAAATGACATTTTTGTGCAAAAATCACGTAATTTGACTTTTCTCTAAAATTTTCAAAAGCCCATAACACCGACTCTACAAACTATTTTTAGAAAAGGAAAAAAACGGGTGGGGATATTTTTCTAAAGATAATGTGGTTAAAGTTTCGAAGCCGTAGTCCGTTTTTAGCTTGAGTTCTGTGGGCGCAAAATTACACTGAAATGTCAAAAACCACGAAATTATCCCCTTTAAGGAAAATCACATTCAATTGGCTGCCTTTGGCGCACTTGTATGTGAACAAGCAAATCTAACCAATAAAAATTAAGCTCAATAGGCGGAGCTACTGTTAGAGCATTTTGATTGGCTAGATTGCAAAAGTAAAAAGTAGAACCCGTTTCTACTTTTACTTTTGGCTAAAAGTAAAAAGTAAAAAGTGAAAAGTACGTTCTGTAAGAACCGAAATTTTTACATACTTTTGGCCCAAAAGTAAAAAGTGAAAAGTAAAAAGTACGTCTGTGTGAACCGGGCCTAAACTATGGAGGAACAACTGACCAACACAAGACACCTGTTGCTTGTAGCAAAGTAAAAACTTAAGACCATGTTGTGATACAGATAGTTGCAATTAACACATCATCATAACAATGAGAGCTACCTACCATATAGCTCGTGTTTTTCAGACCTTCCAAACTGGCACAATCCGGCTTGCCGCCAGTAAGGGTGGGTCGAATTTTTAAGTAGTAAAAGTCAAACTAAAAATTAAGTCTAATTAAAATGACGCTCAGGGCAACCGATGTTGACGCTTTATATTTTCTAGGATTTTTTTCGGTTCTGTCATCATCATCGGCAAATATTGTGCAAATCGAACAGAGCATTAATTTGGTGCCCACACCGCGATAAATGCCAGATATATATTATCGTTCTAATATAATACCTATACGAGTATGCATTAATATCACACAAAATTGTCAATAATATTTTTGATTTAATTTTTATTTTCGTTCTAGTTTTGATGTCTTAAGCGTGCAAGTTAGTTAGTTGCACTTGCAAGTTTTTTAGCTGAGAATAAAGCAAATAAAAAACAATTACGGAAATACTGATTTATGTTCGAAATTTTCAAATTTTGTTCTATTTTTATAAAAAAACTGCATGCTATAAGTGAAAGTTAACTAGAACTAATTTATAATAAATCAACTTTTTTGTGAAACCTGGAATATAAATTATTTTTAATGTCTAGGTTCCAATAAATTTTCCTTTCGATACAGAGATCGTAAAATGTTTTCGCTGATTTATGTCGACAAAATTGAGAAAGTGTCAATGACTTTGAGAAACTTTGATACGGTCATTGGTATTGAAAAAAGAAAATGGGACAAAGGCATTTACCGACCCCATGTGGATAGGCTGCTAAGTTGGCAGCAAGAAGCTATGTACATATA
Organism: Trissonchulus sp. WLG1_4; assembly: GCA_030248245.1. NCBI lineage: Eukaryota > Metazoa > Nematoda > Enoplea > Enoplida > Ironidae > Trissonchulus > Trissonchulus sp. WLG1_4. The sequence continues at coordinate 6,709 of JASANF010008656.1, forward strand.
TACATATAACCGAGTAGCTATGATTCGATCCTCCAACCTTCAGGTTAGAAACTGAACGCCTTAACCACTCAGCCATGCTGGCCAAATGTCGCACCGAAAGTGCACCTACTAGGGTTGTTTTGATCCGACCCATTTTCAATTGATTTGATTTGATTTGATGCGGGCTTTTCAAAAATCAATTGATTTGATTTGATTTGATTTGGGCTTCTCAAAAATTATTTGATTTGATTTGATGTGGGCTTCTCAAAAATCAATTGATTTGATTTGATTTGATGCAGGCTACTCCAAAATCAATTGATATGATTTGATTTGATGTTTGAATACTTTTGATTTGATGCGGTTTTGATGTAACTACTGTCAGTTGAAAAATCGTATGTGATTATATGTAGCCTAATGTCAACGGGATGCTATCGAAGGTGAAAATTTTTTGTTTTTTGATTGGCTTCACATTTTTACAACATAGAAGTAGAACAGGCCAAGGGGCATCGCGAATGTAAACAAGCCTTTCTGCTGGGAGAAACTGTTATGATATTGTGAGGTCTGAGTGTCAATATATATTCCATACTCATTGACAAAATAATATTTAATTCCCAATTGCAGCAATAAACAGCCAGAGTTTTGTGTGCGGGGCCCGGCCACACGTATGACCTGATCCGCTTATATAGGTATGTAGTTTACTGATAGCCGTTCAGGTGGCCTGTAGCTCAATAGGAAGGCAGTTGAACTGGTAGCCTATTGGTTGGCAGTTCGATTCTGACAGGCCACACAACTTTTTTCAATCTGTAGATTTTATGCTGGAGCACCGTTCTAAGTCGGCAATATGTAGCCTAGCTATAGCTGGGCTATACCGGCTATTCCTAGTCAAAACACGGCTATAGCGCTAATAGCCGATTGACAGCGCGGGCTTGGCAGATTAGTAGCCACGTAGCCAGCCAGCCTCGGTCGGGTCGCCGGGTGATTCGTCGAATTTTAAAGTAACCAAGAGTACCTGTGTATTATGTAACTATTGTGTATGTAGTCCATGTATTAGACATGTTATTAAACATTAGACAAGTTCCAGCTGTTAAGGCTGTCGTAACCATAGCACGACCGCATAGTTCTTGTGTAGAATCATTAGATAATTTGCACACCTACTACATGTATACAATGTTCTCTCCGTCAGTACGGAGTTAAATTAAGTTTAGTAATTTGATACTTATAGCATATTGCACTGCACACTTTCACGGACAACATTATAGACAAAATAAAAAGTGACAATACGCTTTTATAATCGTATATACGTTTTCAAATTACGAATTGGAAATCGTATGTACGGTTAAACTGATAAATATTTTTGACACGGTTCCTTAAAAGCGTCCTACTGAATTTAATTTGGTATCAGAACCACATGACGAGCACCAGATACTGAAAAAAACGCTTTATCGGTCAAATTTGTTCAGTTGCTTTACTGCTCACTAATTCGTTAGTAATTTTTTCGTGTTGTTATAATGTATGACAGTACGGAACCATACAGGATTTCTTTCATTGCAGATACAAAGTTGCCAGGAAAAGAAGAAAAACAATTGCCATCAAGAAACGCTCGCATTAGCGAGTTCAACGTGGCCGACAGAGAACTTGCGCCAAAACTTGCGAAAAAATTTTGGATTCAGTTCCGTCGGTTTTCCGTAAGTACCAGCATGCACGGATTGAAAGAAATAGCCACAGCCTCAACAGTGGCTTATCGCCTCTGCTGGATAATATTTGTGATTGTGGTGGTGTTTTTCCTAAGCGTCGAGTTGTACTTGACAGCTAGTGAATACAACCAAGGGCCCACTGCCATCAAGACCTACACTATTCCTCTGGAGCATTTCCCATTAATTCGTGTTTGCCCACATAATTGGCTTAATGTGAGCAAGTGCAACGAAATGGGACTCACAGACGAACACATTAAGTACATACTGGATCACATTCGTTACTATGACACGGACGATGAAAATATCACGCAGTTTCTTAAAAATAATCACAAACGCTTAAGCACTGACGTCAAGGTAGACACACTTAGTGTTTTGTTGCCTACATTTAGATTTTGTTTTTAAATCAGTAGTCAACGTGCAGTTAACGTTCATAAATATGCACTTATTAAATTTTTTATATGTATTTCTAAGCAATACACTTACTCGAGACTTAATCGTTGATTTTTTCGTATTTGTATATTTTTTTGTATTCGTGTAAATCTAATAATCTAATAACCTCAATGCTCATTGATGTGGTTCGTTGCCTTGTTTTTTACTAACTAAATTGTACTATATGACCTTTGATTCGTCATTGACACATTTTTTAATTTGTAGTTTTTAACTTCAAATTTTCGATGTTCAGATTTTTAATTTTTAATTTTTAAATTTCAATTTTTAATTTTTTAATTTTTAATTTTTAATTTTTACTTTTTACTTTTTAATTTTTACTTTTTAATTTTAAATTTTAAATTTTTAATTTTTAATTTATAAATTTTAATTTATAATTTTTAATTTTAATTTTTAATTTTCAATATTTAATTTTTAATTTTCAATTTTTAATCTTTAATTTTCAATTTTTAATTTTTAATTTTTATTTTTTAATTTTTAATTTTTAATTTTTAGTTTTTAATTTTTAATTTTTAATTTTTAATTTTTAATTTTCAATTTTTAATTTTCACTTTTTAATTTTTAATTTTTAATTTTTAATTTTTAATTTTCAATTTTCAACTTTTAATTTTTAATTTTTAATTTTCGATTTTTGATTTTTAATTTTTAATTTTCAATTTTAATCTATACTTTTAATTTTTTATTTGAAATTTTCAGGTAATAATGACGAAACTCAATATCAGCGCAATCAGTGAATTATTGAATGTAATGGGTTTTGAGACTGAAGAACTGGTAGTATCAAATATGGAGATGGAAAGATTTCCCAATGACTGGGGACTGTGTTTTTACTTTCATGGAATGTCCAGGAAAGGAAATAACGAGTTCACTTATTACCAAGCAGTACCTGAGTATGTTATCATGCAACCATTAAGTTCCGAAACACCACGCTATCGCAGCCCAGTCTTCTCAACAGTTGTGCAGCCTGGTTCACACGCCATAAAAATTGGAGACGGCAATTATGACTTGCATTGGAAGCAAATTTTTTCCGATGTAATTTATACTATACACATCAAAATGACGCGTCGAATATTCCTGAACCGGCCACAATTTCGATGCTCGCCTCACGAAATCACTATGGTCGACTGTTTAGCTGAGTGCTGGAATAAAGAGAAATGTCTTTACAATTGCAGCTGTTTCAGTGGTGCAAAAAATGACACCTTTGAAAATGTCTGCAGCTTTTTTCGTTTTAAAAACAATTCTGTAGAACGTCAAGACGCAAACGAACGTTGTCGTGTTTCGGGTTACGAAAAGTGTGCCAAAAACTGCCTGAATCCTTGTGCTTTTTGGGACTATGAGACAGAAGTTTTACCCCGTGGAAAAGTAACCAGCAAGGGAAGCACCACTGTTTTCTTTGAATTGGCACTAAGCAGTTGGCATGGCACTGTAATGGAGGAGTACTATACTTACAGTTGGAGTTCTCTGGTCAGCAATATTGGCGGCCTTCTGGGATTGTGCTTTGGCGCTTCGCTCATGTCCATCCTGCATATGCTGTTCTTTTGGTTTCTTGGTGCCACTTCAACGGAAGATAATATATGTAATTAAGATTAAATTATTGAATTTGAAAAACACCTATGCTTAATTTTTCATTTATAGTTCAAATAATTACTGTTATTGGTCTTTTTGTGCATTAACATGGCCTTGGACCCACCATAAATTACAATATAACTGTGGCACATGTTGTAAGCACACAGCTGTTCAAATCTAGATTTTTAATTGAAATGTGGGTTGAGACGGACTGTAGAAAGAAACTGTAAAATAAGAATATGTTTGTATGGGGTGCACTCGCATTGACGACTTTCACCTTGGTGACACTTCGCATTGTCGACAAATTTTTAGTTGTTGAGATTACTATTCTAACAGGCCTTGCCAATTTCTGCGTCTCCAACAGTAAGACTGTTGAGATTAAAACAAGCAGAGCAGACAGACTAGCAAGCACAGTAAATGTGCACATATTATGCACGCTCACAATGATACAAGTAACGGGGTCCAAATTTTGGGGAGGGAGCTCTCCTGCCAAATTTTCAGGACGTTGCCCGTTGATTGACCAAAAAATACTCATTTTTGAAAAAAGTGCCATTTTTACTCACTCGTGACCAATTTTTTGGGACCCCCACCCCGGATCTTCAACTTTCTGGGGTAGTCTGTCATCATATCCTATGAGTTTATGCACTGACAAAAAATTAATAACCAACTAAAACTGTCTTGGAGCTGACTACTTTTTTATTGTAGATTACTATATATGTGCGAGCAACTTTTTTGACCTTTGCAAATATTAGATTTATGGATTCTATTCCCAATACAAATACAAAACTATACCTTCGTTTATTCAGCTTACATTAACTGTTAGTTTTTCCTGTTGCGCCACAGCGCAACAGGTACTTTATACTTGGTTTGTATAGGATTTGCAGAATCTGTAAATGAACACACTTACCTGACAGCATGCCTACCTTTTGTGTTGTGTGCGTGTGTTTGCTCTTACCTTTGCTGTAGTAATGTGTCGGTCATCAGACTGCTGATAACGCCATGTTATATGCACTGCACTACCTATATAATCTATTATATGCATATAATAACAGCGCATTAAATCCATCTCAAACTGATGAAATTGAAGCTTCAAAAAAACGGAGAAGGAATCGAACCGTCAATTTTCAGATTAACTATCAGAAACTCTACTATCTGAGCCACCGCTTCGTGACCGTCACTATAAATAACTGATATATTGAATTTATTGGGACCGTGCAGGGGAATCGTGGTTTTAGCAATGATCACTTAGCACACATTGTGACACGAGACTTCCTTTTCACAAGAATTTTATACGTTTTTATCTCTGGAAATCAGGTTGACACATCAAAATAAATGTTATCTCACGCTACATAGTATTTATCAGTCATCAATAGTTACAGACTTTTAAGTAAAGAAAGTACAAGCCGGAATAGCTTAGTTGATAGAGCGTTAGACTACAGATCTAAAGGTACCTGGTTCGATCCCGGGTTTCGGCTCTTTTTGAAAATTCAGGCTTTATTTTTTAACTTTTAATTGGCAGTTTTTTTTGCCCAATTGTTGGTTTTTTTAACTAGCACTAAAAACAAATGTTGCTTTTTATGAGTTTTACTTTTTGTCATCTATGTAACGCTGATCTGTACTCATATAGCTTATGAACGCAGTGGTGTTTCGAAAATGAAACTGTCTGCGTTTTATTTTCTTTGGAATATAGATACAGCAACTGAGTTACGAAACTCTTTAATCAACAGACGCGGTTTTCTACTTTTAAATTAGAGCGTGTTTATCAATTTTTGTATGAGTGAATTTGGAACGGCTAAGCAGTAAATCTGTGCAAATGAATTTCATATAATTTTGTCCACATAAAATGGCCGCGTTTGATATTTTCTCTGGAATTGTGACACTCAGACCTCACCATGGACGACTGTCCCAACTCCCAAGACATAATATGAAAAGTGTCATGCTCTTCTTAATACTTACGTACTTTTTGTTTGCGATTAGTTTTTAATGCGCAACAGGCCTAATGTTGTCAAACGTTAACCCTTCTAACTTCTCACTCACTGAACTACTTTTGCAGTAAACTTTTACTTGTTCCTGCTGCGCTTGTTTGTTTAACTATGACAATCCTTGCTTTGGACTAAGCCAATCGGACTCAGCCGATTTGTGCGTATATGCACTTACGCAAATATAGGTATGGTTTCGCTTATATGTACGTATATGCGCGTGCAGCGCGACGAACCTAATTTGAATATTCTGTTCGTCACGCCGCGCTGGCCACACATTGTTTAGACAGTTCATTAATCAGCGTCAAATCAATGATAATTTAATGTGATACAAATAATTTTATTCTACAACATTCAAGACTCGGATGGTTTAAATGGTAGCGATTTCTAGTTTAGATTTGGTGTCTGAGTGTTCGATATCGTCCCGGATATATTTTTTTTGCATTTTATGACATTTTGCATTTATGGCATTGCGCATAAAAATGAGTTTCCGCCAGCTCTTGTAATTTAACACTGAAGCCATCAGAATAAACATAGGAAATCATGCAAAACACTTTTGATGCCCTCGTTGTTGAACTGACGCGCAGGTTACGCAATCCAACTGACAACAGATACAACACAAGCTCAGTCTTATTGTCCAGAATCAAAATTAAAGACCTGTTGTGCTGTGGCACAACAGGAAAAATCCGACTGTATTCGCACACAGTACAACCTTACTACAGCCAAAGCAACTATAAGATTCGACTTTGATAATTGAACGAGTGTCGAGCCAAAACCAGTGTAGGTAGCTGCATATACTACTTTTCTTGTGTGGCGCAACGAAAAAGATACGCTATTTTATCAGTGTAGGTTAAAAAATTTATGACTTTTTGGTGTAAAACACAGAATGCATTATTTGTTGAAGTGTTTTATGTTGCATTTTTTCACAGGATTACTGTAACTTTTGCTATTTACCTGCGAAAGGCTGCAGTATCACACACGCTACTTGGCTTACAATTAATTAAACTAATTACAATTACACTAATAGCTCACTGAATAGTTTTTATAACACAAAAAATAAACAAAATATAAATTTCTGTCGTTACCGCTAATTTCTATATCTAGGTTTTGCCGATAAGTTTTTGTCTTGTCTTCAAATGAAACATTAGCTATCGGTTTAACGCCTCAATGGTTTTTTTTGTCTTCTTGCGATGCTTGCTCTATAATTAACGTATAAACCCAGTATATTAGAGCGGCCGACATAGCCGCTGTTCATAAATAATTCAGTTAATAATGATAAATGAAACGGAACGCGTGTGAATTACGCTTAGTTTAGTTTTACCATCTAAGCCGGCTGCAGTGACTAGTTAGCATAGCACAGTGCAACATATTTCATGAGGTTTTAAATAATTTAGGGAAAACAAGTAAATAGTTCGAGAAGGCTCAGTTAAGAGCTGTTTAGTATTTTGTCGCCAAAAAGTTTCATAATTAAGTTTTTTGAAAATAAGTAAGACTGTTCTCTTTTAAACTAACCTTAACGTATACCAGATGGGGTTTCTTATCCACTGTGCAAGTTAATCCGTACATCAAAAGTATTGGCTGTATAATTATTATTTTTGGCCCAATGAAACAGTCAAACACAGCTGTTTAAAACACAAATTTTCAGAATTGCTTTTTTCTTGTGTTGAAAAATAACCAGGCTGCAAACTTTTTCCTAAACCATTGGTGACATGACCTCTTAGTTTTTTCACTTTCAATGTCAAAACCACAAAAGCATACTTACATATTGCAAAACATAAATGGCTTATTGGAACCGTTTTCTGATTGGTCGATTTTGCTTTTTGGGAGCCGGTCAATGCGACCATCAGTTCTCTTCTTTATTTCCCCAACAAAAACCACCACACAAATTGCTGGCTTCTTGTCCAATTCGGTATCACCCAGTAAAAAAATTCTCCGCTTTGAGAATTTGTTCAAAATTTATTAGCAACAACTACTTGTTTTTCCACCGGTTTTTATGCTATATACTACTGTTGTTTGACATTGTGCTGGTACTTCGATATTTTGATATAACTATGATACTTTAGTATTAATGCGGATTTACAGCTAGTCCTTTATTTGAGTTGAAAGAAAATCGATGAAAAAGAAAAAAAATTTTGAAAGAAAGAAAAGCTAATTAACCAAGAAAGAAAACCGAAAGAAATTCGAAAGAAATAAAACTGAACGAAATTTGTAAAATTTCTGGCGTTTTGGCCGACATTTGACAGCAATTATCAAGTAATTAATCTCAATAATAACAGCTGAGGTGGTGAGGTGGCAATATTAACGTTTAGTTCCTGCATGGTACTTACATAGGTACTCACTTAGTTGTAATGCTATACTGCTCTTAAGCCTATGACATCTGTGACTTTTCCCACCTCAAAATTGATAAAGGACTGACATTAATGTGTACTCAAAGAAACCGCGCTAAAAAAATTGATGGAAATAGCAACAAAGAAAATCCAATTTTCTTTCGAGAAAGAAAATGGGAAGAAAGAAAATTTAAAGAAAAAGAAAGAAAATTTGAAAGAAAAGAAAAGAAATTTGTACTGAAATAAAGGACTGGCTGTAAATCAATCTTAATCGATCTTAAAATTGCCATCCATATTATCAAATTTATGTATTACCATCATATCTGAAATATGGTGAATCATACCAAGAGTACATAATAGGAAGAGCATGCATGTGAGCATCTTCCTAGTATGCCTTCGGGCGTGCGTCCAATGCGGAGCGCGAAATAGCCCGTTTATGTACGGTTTTCAGGGGGGGTACCCCCCTCTCGACTGAAGAACCCGTACTCAACTGAGGGTGGGGTACCCTCCTCAGTTCAGTACCCCGTCTTCAGTTGCGGAGGGGCTTAGTACCGTTCAGTACCCCGTCTTCAGTTCGGACACTAACAAGGACTTTCGTTGATGTGCTGGGGGAGTACCCCCCTCAACTGAAGACGGGGTACTGAACTGAGGGGGGTACCCCCCTCAGTTGAGTACGGGGTATCGTTTTGAGGAGGGTACCCCCCTCAGTTGAGTTTGGGCTCTTCAGTTGAGGGGGGTACCCCCTCAAAGCCGTACATAAACGTCCTATTTCGCGCTCCGCATTGGACGCGCGCTGCCAGGCATAATAAGGAGAGTGTCATACTCTTCCTATTATGTACTCTTGATCATACTTAAGTCATATTAAAGTTTTCCTTGAGTGTCAAAAACAAAAAAAACGTACTAGTTTGAGGTAGTGTGTTGATTTCAAATTTATATACCTTCCAAGTATGATATACTATCAAATGTATCTTACTGAAATTTAAAACGGCATTTTTATGTTATATTGAAAATATGTACACCGTATTTAACCGCTTCGCAAATAAAGTTGCTTCAAATTACCAGTTGCTATAATACTGATCTTCATCTATACCAAGAGTATCTATACTAATACTATACTACGAATTTTGCATTTTTTGAGATTTGACATGATTCCTTAATTTCACAAATTCACATAAGGGTAAAAAAATTAACACACATTTACTGTGCTATTAAAGTAGCATGCTTACCAATAGCTTGGGTGTAGTACCAAACATGACATCTTTTGCTGAGCGCTACCTTAAGTTCAAACGATCATATTGCATCATACTGAAATAATGTGACTGTATTAAGCGCAGCATTTGATTTATTGCAGGTAGCGAGTTGCCAAGAAGAAAGATAAACAGCTGCCATTAAATGAACGGTCGATTCGCAGAGCAAGCATGAGTTCCGGTGAAGTTGCTCCTACAGTTAGGGAAAAGTTATGGGTTCGATTTCGCAATTTTGCCATGAGCCCTAGCATGCACGGGTTAAAGGAAATAGCCATAGCCTCATCATTGGCCTACCGTTTATGTTGGACAATATTTGTAATAGCGGTAATGTTTTTCTTAAGCGTTGAGTTGTACTTGACGGTTAGTGAATACGACCAAGGTCCCACTGTTATTCGGATTTATACCATTCCTTTGGAACGTTTTCCATTAATTCGTATTTGCCCACATAATTGGTTGGATGTGAACAAGTGCAAAAACATGGGACTCACAGACGAGCATATTCTGTATATACTGGATCACGTTCATTGTTATATGGAACATGACAATGAAAATATCACACAGTTTCTTATGGATAATCATGATCGCTTAAGCGCTGACGTCAAGGTATTCAGAGTTAATGTTTTGTTACCTACACTAAGATTCTCCATGATTAAGCAGGAGTCAGCGTTAATGTTAATTTCGTATGTTTAGTATATCAAGTTACTCTGTGATTTTATGTTTTTTTGAAATCTGAACATATGGTAGTTATTTTGTTTTAAACAATCGTAAATATGCATGTATTATATATTTTCAGATATTATATTTATATCGTTTTATGTATTCCTGTGCAATTTATTTAACAGAAACTTGTTTGTTTGTTTTTTTAAGTTTAGTTGTGAATAACTGATAGTCTTAAAGGACTTTGTTATGGTTAGTCGTCTTGTTTTGTAATAACTAAATTGTGTTATATGCTTTTTGAATGTTTATTGACATACTGTTGTCTAATTTTCATTTGAAATTTATAGATAATAATGAACAAACTTAACATCAGCGCAATCAGTGATTTGTTGAATGAAATGGCTTTTCAGACCGAAGAACTGGTTGTATCAGACATGGAAATAGAAAGGTTTCCCAATGATTGGGGATTGTGTTTTCATTTTCATGGAGTTTTCAGAAAAGCGGATGAGTTCACTTATTACCAGGAAAAATACTATGCTGTTCACATGCAACCATTGAGTTCCAAAAGACCACAGTATCGCTGTTCAGGTTTTTCACGAGTTTTGCAGCCTGGATCACACGCCATGAAAGTTGGAGATGGCCTTTTTTATGGCTACAATTGGAAGCAAATTTCTTCGGATGTCATTTATGCCATACACATCAAAATAATGCGTCATATATTCCTAAATCGGCCACAATTTCGATGCTCTCCTCACGAAGTCACTGTGCTCGACTGTGTGATTCAATGCTGGAATGACGAGAACTGTCACAATTGTAGCTGGTTTAAAGGTGCAAAAAATGACACTTTTGAACATATTTGCAGTTCCCATGGATTAGAAGTCATTTCAGACGAGCACCCGGACGCTGACACGCGTTGTCACACTCCGGGTTTTGTACAGTGCTCTAAAAACTGTCTTAAGCCTTGTGCTTTTTGGGACTATGAGACAGAAGTTTCCCCTCGAGAAACGGTTTTGACTAACGGAAGCACAAAAATGTTTTTCCAATTGGTTCTACACAGCCGGCATGTTCCTGTAATGGAGGAGTACTATGCTTACAGTTGGAGTTCCTTAGTCAGTAATATTGGCGGTCTTCTGGGATTGTGCTTCGGCGCTTCGCTGATGTCGATTCTACATATGCTTTTGTTCTGTTTCATTGGCGCTACTTCAACAAAAGATGATAATGTGGTGAAAAATATTTAAACGACTATGTTTAATTTTTTATTTTTACTTCTGTTAAGTTTTATGGTCGTTGCCTTGCGGCTTCAGGTAGATTTCCTAAGTCCGAGACCGAAGTGTGATTCCTCTGACCAAAAGGTAGGGCCCTACGTAGCTCACTAAGCCTAAAATTGCCCTAAGCCTAGGGCTACTCTAAAATCTACGCTACCGGACCTAAAACACAGAAAAAGCCCAGAAAGCCGTTTAGAGTACTATTTATTAAAAAAAACAGAACATCGTGGGCAGATACAAAAATAAGGGGCAAAACTTCCTTAGACGTAATTTTTTTGATTATTGATTACGCACTGTTCACACTGACCACATTTGCTAGACATACTTCACACTTCATTTAATCTAAGTTTTGTTGCTTTAGTGCTTTAACTTTTGGTTTTGCCTTCGATTATAAAATAAAATGGAACTCTGGCACATAAAGTAAGGCTACAGGTTGAAGTGAAATGTGAGTTAAGCCAAACTTTTGACAGAAACTAGTTGTAGGACATGAACACAATTGTATTTGAACTACAGACTGCTTAGAACTGCTATGCAGTGAACAAAGTTTTAGTGGAAGGGGCAGTAGGTTTTCTAATGATAGTAATCAGTTTTCTCGAAGAACAAAATTTAACTCAAATAAATTAAACTTAAAATTAAATATTGCTTAATTGCTATTAAGGTGGCGCTCAGGGGAACCGACTTTGGCGTTTAATTTTTTTCAGTGACATTTTTGACCATAATGTTTTGAAGGAAAGTTGTTCAGAATGAAAAGAGCTTTCATTTGATGTGCATATTGCGATAAAATTTTTTTAATATTTTTTGGACGATTTTGTAGCGGCAGCATAAAAATTTTTGTTTTAATATAAACTGATTACTCATAGCACTGAAATACGCGGTTTCTTAGCTTTAAAATGATGTATTAAACATAAGAATACGTTAAAGCTTTGCTGAGTTATTTAGCCGGGAAAATAGCAAATAAAAAATGAAAAACCTAAAAAGCTGATAAATCTTCGAAAATGTAAAATTTTTGATTTAATTTCCTAAAAAATTGAGTATGGCTTTTGGTAACTTTTTCAACGGAACTATGCAGGCCTAGGAAAGGTCTAATTTTTTAAAAAGTGAAACGTGTGGGCAAACCTCACATTTTTGCGCAGCGAAGTCGACTACTTAATTTTTTTGATCTAGCTCCCTGCTGCCAATTGGGATCGAGTTGAAATTTTGCACAATGAAAGAAAGAATATAAATGCAGACGTCGAATTTTTTCGATTTTAAATTTTTGGCTCTCAGCACTTTTTGTAGCCGCTCAAACACAACTGATTTTGGAAAAATCGATTTTTTGAAAAATCAATAATCGGAATCGAAAATCGAAGACATTTGACGTCTAGATTTTTGAAAGATCTTTTTAACGATACCAAGATTGTCAAAATCGGTTGAAGTTTCGCTGAGCTAGGTCAAAAACAAAATTAGTGTGAATAGAAAATTCGACATGGTCATAAAATTTGACACATTCACATTAAAGTGCTGAACTGTATTGTAAATAGGTTTTTTTGAAGTCTCTTTGATGTACAATTAAAGTTGTATTGCTACTTATTGCAAGAGCTTAGCGCCGAACATGAGTTTTGTTGCTGAGCGCTACCTTAAGTAATTAATAATAGTATTTTAAGTAATTAAATATTGCCTCGTCTACTTAGATGACATTATAATTTTTTTCACTACTTTCAACGATCACCTTGTACACCTGCAAAACGTTTTCGACAAATTATCAATTTGTCAGATTTGTAAAGGCTCAAAATGCACACGAAACTGAAACAACAGATGAGTTTTTGCACTGTAGATTCTGAAACGAGAATGTCGACTACTGTGATTGCTCCCCCTACGTTTGCTGGCGTGATAGGTGATGATATTGCTGCATTTTTGGACGAGTTTGATTGTGTGTCTGTTGCGAATGAATGGTCGCCAACGCGACAAAGCCGAATTTTGCCTAGTTTACTAAGGATTTGGCAGCTAAGTACTGGGCAAGCCTTAGCTCTAGCAGAGGAACTGGTTTATTGTCAATAACTGAAATTAAGGCAAAGCTAAAAGAGAGATATGTTGTGCCAAAAGAACCCAATGCGTACTGGAACAAGGTCAGTTTACAATATCAACGCGATACAGAACCGGTTAGTAGCTTTTACCAGGAACTTGAGCGGATGGTGTTTAAGGCCTATCCAAATCAGAGTCAGGCAGAGCGTGATGAAATTTTGCGAAGACACTTTTTGTATCAGTTGAAGCCTAACCTACGTAAACTGGTATTGTTCCACGGTACAAAATCGCTACGAGATACCTATGCTGTAGCCTTACGTATGGAGGCTGATGAAACTTCGTTAAGTGATACCGGGTCTACAGGTTCGGTGATATCTGAGAGTAGGATTAGTGAACTGGAAAAAGAGTTAGAAAAACTAAAGACGCGGCAGGCTACTGCGTCAGTTTCGGTTGCATCAGCGTCGACTGCTGCACCACGACACCCGAATACTGTAGAGAGTAGATTAAGCCGACTTGAAAAAAAGTTGGACAAGTTACTGGCGGAGAAGTCGGCTAAGCCTACTAGTAGACCTCAAGTATTTTGCTATGGTTGCGGGGGAGCAGGGCATTCCAGACACAACTGCCTGGGGTCAAGCTATAATAATCGAGGTCGAGGATTCAGGGGTCGTGGCAGAGGACAAGGTTACGGCCGCGGCAGGGGTGGAGGTGGCCAGCCCTCTCCACTGCAGTCGGAAAACTGAGTAAGGCTGCCAGTGAAGGGGTGCTGGTGGCCTCCCCCAGCGAGGAGAAACAAGTGGACCCCCAAAAAAGGAGGAAACGAAAATTTTAACTGTTTCCTGTGTAGCTAATTTATCATATGTAGTTGGAAAAATACTGGATGTCAATGTACTGTTTATGCTTGACACCGGGGCAGCGGCTAGTATCTTAAGTGAAGCAAAGTTTAATGAAATTCAAGAACAAAATATAGAGCAGAAGTTAAATATTTCAGAGTCTGAAATTACTTTAGTTAGTTTTTCTAATCAGGAATTGCCAGTTTTAGGAATTTTGACAGCTAAATGCAAGTTGGGTAGTAGCCCGGTTACACTGGAAGACGGTACAAGTTTAGGAGTTTTGCGAAACGATTATGAAATTATACCTGTACCGGAAGAGAACAGTACCTCGGTAATAAGTGTAACTACTATATCTAACAGTGTCAAAAGTGAGGTACCAAAATTTCCTAAGGGAGTAGATTTAATTAGTAGTAACGTTACTGAGCAGCAAAAAACGGCTCTTATAAAATGTTTGTCAGAAAATTTGGATGTTTTTTCACGAGATAGTGCAGATCTCGGCCGCACAAACCTAGTTAAGCACACTATTGAAGTGGAAGGTGACCCTGTTCAGCAGCGCCCTTACAGAGTACCTCATGCGCAAAAAGCTACCATTGAAAAGCATATCAAGGATATGTAGCACATAATATCATTAACCCGTCTGCAAGCCCGTGGTCCTCACCAGTTGTGCTTGCAAAGAAAAAAGATGGGTCAGATCGCTTTTGTATCGACTTCAGAAAGTTAAACCTGCTGACCAAACGGGATTGCTTTCTACTTTCACGCATCGACGAAACACTCAATAAACTAGGGGGAGTAGGTTTCTACACAACACTAGACTTATGTAGCGGCTATTGGCAAGTAGAAGTGAGTGAAAAAGACCGTGAAAAAGCAACTTTTGTGACATATAATGGTCTGTTTGAGTGTAATGTCATGCCGTTTGGGTTGCGGAATGCACCCGCGACATTTCAAAGGCTGATGACAGCGGTCTTAGGTGGTCTTAGCCGGAAACATTGCCTCGTCTACTTAGATGACATTATAATTTTTTCCACTACTTTCAGCGATCACCTTGTACACTTGCAAAACGTTTTCGGCTGTTTAAGAAAAGCTAATTTAAAACTAAATGGTAAAAAATGCTCTTTTGCTTGTTCTGAAATCTGGTGTTTGAAATACATTTTAGTAGCGGGACACGGCTTTAAGCCCGATGCACAAAAAATTGATGCTATTGTTAGCTTTCCCAAACCCAACTCGGTCAAGGAGCTGCAATCCTTTCTGGGATTGGTGTCCTATTACAGGCAATTTGTGAGGCAGTTAGCTACTTTAGCAGAACCGCTGAACAAGTTAATGCGTAAAGACGCTGAATTTAGCTGGTCAGAAGACTGTGAGAGAGCCTTTGTAGCAATCTTGTAGCAATCAAGGAAAAGCTAACAACAGCACCAATTCTAGGATTGCTAAACTTCGCCAAACCTTTCACTGTTTACACCGATGCTAGTAATTTTGATCTTGGAGCCGTACTTGCCCAAAAAACCGTAAAAGAAGAAAAAACCATAGAATATGCAAGTAGGACATTGAATAAATCCGAACAAAATTATGCAACTGTGATGCGTGAGGCGCTAGGAGTAATTTTTGCTATTCGGTATTTCCGACCATATTTGTACGGGAGACTGTTCAAGATTGTAACGGATCATAAACCGTTACAATGGCTCAGAAGCATGGAAAATACTTCTGGAAAACTAGCGAGGTGGACAAGTATTTTAGAAGAATACGAGATAACTGAATTCAGTACAAAAAAGGTTCCATACACGGTAACGCTGACGCGCTTTCGCGTCGGCCTGAGACAGAAATTACTGTGTCTACTGTGATTACCGCCGAAACAGCGCACGCAGAAGATAAAAATTTGATAAGTTTAGACCTTTCTGACGAAAAATTTTGAAAATTACAACAGACTGATGCATTCTGCAAACAGATTAGCAAACACTTAAGAGGTGAGCCAGTCTCGTTTCCTTGAGGCGTCAAATCAGCTAAGTTTTTCGAGGAAAATGGCCTGCTACATTTTAGGTCAAGAAGGAAAAATCGGCCTAGGCTAGTGACGCCAGAGAGCTTACAGCATCAGTTGTTGAAAATGTATCATGACTGTCCAATGTCAGGTCATTTAGGCTACGAAAAGACCATGGACTCATGAAAACCTTTTATTGGGTAAATTTGCCGCAAAGTGTAAAAGATTGGTGTAAATCTTGCCAAATTTGCCAAGAGGGCAAAGAAAACCCAATTAAGGGCAAGCCACCACTCCAACCTATCCCGGTTGAAGGACCGTTTGACCTGTTGGGGGTAGCTGTGCTAGGCCCATTGAAAACAACAAGAAAGAAAAACCGATTTTTACTAGTTTTTGTCGATTACTTCACAAAATGGCCAGAGGCTTTCGCTGTTCCATCTTGTGAAGCCGGAGTTGTCGCACAAAAATTAGTGGAAGAAATTATGGTTAGACATGAGTGTCCAAAAAGCCTTCTCTCGGACAGAGGGACAAATTTTTTATCTAAGTTGGTAGCCGAAGTAAATAAAATTTTGGGGTGTGAAAAAATTAATACAACTCCCGATCACTCGCAATGCGACGGGTTAACAGAGCGTCTTCATCGAACTCTTTTAAGTATGCTACGATCCTTTGTTTCCGAAAATGAAAAAGATTGGGATCGATACTTGAATTTCGCTCTGCTGGTTTATCGAACTGTAATAAAACAGGGTTAACGAGCCCCCTGATTGATACAGGTTTTGTCCCGTTTTGGTTGTAGCTGCAAGAAGTGAGCTACTTGTTCGCTTTAGTACGTAGTTTAGTGATCAGACGTGGCACAGAATGGGGCCACACTCTCAGGCGGAATCCCCATTTTGCATATTTCCCAAAAACCCCCAATCTCCCCCCTATGTCCGTACGAGAGCGCCTGATTCGGTTAATCGTCAGTTATATGAATCCTAAGTTTCCCCCCCCCCCCCCGAAGTATAGTACGAGTGTAAGCATAGAAGGAAGTAATAATAAGTACGAATAATACGTTATAATGTCCTAAACCAGTATCCGTCCCCCTTACCCTTGTGCTCCCTGTTTATAATTGAAGCCGAATGTCGTATAATAATGTTCGTTTGTCCGTATTAATTGTCCGTTCATAATATTGTCCGTATTGTCTGAGGGTCGTGAATAATTACTAATAATTAAGCAGTGATTTTGGTGTCCCCCTGAGAGCCTTGAGAAAGCCTAGCCGAATGTTTGTAAACAATATCTGGGCTAAGGCAGAATATTAGCCCAGATATTGCTCAGCTGGAGTAGCTAAAAAAGGAACTAATTAGCGAAGTTTGTCAGGTTATAATTAAGTAATTGTTTAGTTTTGGAAGTCGTGAAATATACGGAATTGTAGCTTAACACGTGGATAATAAGCCTGAGAAGTTTGAACCTGAAAGAAAAAGCCTGAGAGCAGTTATTTGAAGTTATATTAGAGGATTCTGAGAAGCGAATTAGTGATAATAAGCGAGAAAGGCTCGGTTTGTAACGTGAATTGTAGTGTTTTAATAATTGGTTATTTTGCTTGTAATATGGTCATGCTTGGTATTGAATTGTAGTATTTTGTCAGTAGTATAGATTGGGCACCCTTTTACAGTGTTTTTGTATCGTTTATTTATGTTTTTGGGAAGCAAGAGTCGAACAAAATTGGGGTTCGAAGAACCCCTAATTTTGTATTAGGATTACGGTAGTTCACTGAAATAATGTAGTTTGACTGGGTCTGCAGCCCAGAAGGAAGTACAGTGTAGAAGTTAAGTACATGATAATTGCATCACAAGTTCGCACATAATGTTTAATAATTGGTTAGTAATCATACGTAATTTTTGTCAAGTTTCGAAGTCATCCAAGTTCGGTTTTTTAACGTTTCACATTTCCCCATTTCCCCCTTTCGTTTCCCTTTTCGCTCTCGTAATATTTTGGTCATCATAATTTTCTAACTTCATGTGTGTTCTTTTCTGGTCGGCCAGGCGATAAGTGAGATAAATTACAGTACCTGGGCCGACCAGGAATTAAGTGCTCTCGAAAAAGGAATTATCTCGGGTTAGGTAAGTATTTGTAGAGGTGTGAGGGCCAGCAGCCTTCGACCCCCCAGCCCTCAAGTGGATTTTCACGAAAGTTTAGGTAGGCGGGCCTAAGAATGCCCAGTTCTGATTGGTTGGATTCGGGATCGGTAGATCCCGACAAAGTAGTTCAAAGAAAAACCGAATTTTGTCACATTTAGTTAGAAAACAGTCGGGTGAAAATTTTGGTATAAATCGGTCGGTTTTTAAGACTCCTGCTCCCCTGCTCCCATTTGCCCATTACTGTCATTCCTCGCCGTTGTATATAACTCTGCCTCGGCGTCTAATAAAGTTGTGTCCCCTATATAACCGACTCGTCTCCATTTTGCTTAGCGGGCTTATTGCCCTCAGTGTGTCCAGTGCGCCCTTCGCGCCCCAGTCAGTTCAGCGGCCCATAGGCCATTCCGTCTGCCTCGCGCCCTTCGCGCCGTTCTGTGACCCCCCGCCTTTGCGCTTCGTCAGCGCCTGTGCCCCCGGTTTCCCTTCTGTCCAGCCGGTTCAGCCGCCCCCAGGCCCCGGTTTCCGGTCCAGTGTGTCAGGTCGTCCGCCGGTTCAGCCGCCCCCAGGCCCCGCTCTCCAGTGCGTCAGTTCGTCCAGCCGGTTCAGCCGCCCCCAGGCCCCGGTTTCCAGTCCAGTGCGTCCAGGTCGTCCGCCGGTTCAGCCGCCTCCAGGCCCCGGTCTCCAGTCCAGCTCCCGTCCGTCCAGTCAGGTCGTCCGCCAACCGGTTCAGCCGTCCCCAGGCCCCGGTTCCAGTCCAGTCCAGTCCGTCCAGCCAGTCAGGTCGTCCGCCACCGGTTCAGCCGCCCCCAGGCCCCGGTTCTCCAGTCTCCAGTCCAGTCCGGTCCGGTCCAGATCCCGCTCTTCGCCAGCCACCAACCTGTTAGTTTTGTCCTTAGCAAAAAGGTGTTTGTAGCAGTAGCCTAGGCTGACCCTAAACGGTAGATCAGTAGCAGCAGAACCAGTAGAACATTGAGTTGCCCAGTAGACCTAGAGATCGATCTAGCCTAGACAGGGTCAGGCTAGAAGAGTGCCAGTTCCAGTTAAGGTTTTCAGGTTGAGCTTGTATGTCCGTTCCGAACTCGGTAGTATTGTGCCTATTACGCGGATTATTTAGGTTGTAGAAGTTTAGCTACGATTGTCTGTTAGGTTGTATTGTGCTATCTCTTTCAGGTTACGTACAGTTACACCGGTCACACATAGTTGTTAGTAAGAGCACAAGTTTTGAGTGTTAGTCAAAAGTAAAAGGAAAGTTTTATTGCTGAGATAGCATTGGGGAGTTGATCCGTTAGTGTCCCCCGACACCAGAAAAAGCAGGCGTCAGGGTTGAGCTAGGCCTCTGAAATAAGGTATAAGTTCCTAGTTATCCCCGGCCTTTGGTGTCCCCCCCGAATCACGACGGGCAGAGCAGAAAAGCTTGTCCGAGCAGTTCAAATCCCCTGTAACCAGTCGCTCGAGTGAAGGTTTAAGTAGAAGCTATAGGAGAGGCAAACTTTGAGTAATTATACGTTGATTGAGAGTTAGCGAGAACTTAGTCAAGAACAAAGGGTGTGTTTTATCAGTGAGAGATCCATTGGAATCTAGGTAAACACGATCGCCGTGGAGGTAGTACTGTTAGTGTTTTCATGTTGTATTTGTGTTTACGTACGTTTCGGCGATCGTAAGCATCTCGACTGAGTTAGCACGCAGAGGTACTGAGTTTAACTACGAGGTTGGACTAGGATCCATAGGTGACCTAAACGGATCTCTGTAGTTTAGTCGTCTGTAGCTACTCGGTTCTCTTTTCGAAGGATGGAGCCCCCGCAAAAACATTTCTAACCTCTGCTACTCCACGAGCTTATTTGAGTTTGAGTTGAGATCCGATATAGACAGGATAGAACCAAATTGGGAAAGTATTAATGTGTATCAGCAAGTACCTACGCGCACCCTAAACGTATGTTTTGTATTGTCAGTAACGTGTTGAGAGTGAACCTAAGGTAAAGTGATCGTTAGTAGAATCAGTCAAAGTCAGTAGTTCTCGCATAACAGTCAGAAAGTCAATTTACCCGTCATAAGTCTTTTTCACCACAGAACTAGTCGCAATACTTCTACCGGGTTCTCGTCATTTGAGCTAGTATACGGTCGAGAACCTAGGGTACCCGTAGAAGCTGCCCTAAGCAGAGCTGGAAGAAAATACACAGATAAACGTGATTATATGGCTCAGCTGGTTCAAGGATTAAAGTCGGTACATGAGCAAGCTAAGAAAAGTATCAATATAGCGCAGCAACGTTATAAGGCACAATATGACGCCCATGCTAAAACCGTAAGCTATAAAAGCGGAGAGAAGGTTATGCTGAAAGTTTCCCCAAAGTAGCAAAGTTGCGACCTCGATGGAAAGGGCCATACGCAGTTCTGGAGCAAACGTCGGCAGTAAACTACAAAATACAAAATGACAAAAAACGAGCAGAGAAGCCGGTGGTCCATGCAAAAAATTTGAAGTCATATGTTGCACGCACGTAAAACTTTATTAGACCTACTGCAGAAATTAGCCACACTTGCATTTGATTGAATGGTTGTGTGTATGAATGAACAACGATTGAATGAAACGTGTGTTTGTATGATCTGACCCGAAATGGACTAGGACTAGGACTTCGTATGACTGAACAACCAGGGTGATTGCGTATGATTGATCTAGTATGAATGAAATGAACTTGAGTGGATCCCTCAAGGATGTAGGATAGGCCGAAGTAGATACAGTATTCTGTATTCCGAAGTGTTCTGCAAAGGCTATACCCACCGTTTTGTTGTAGGTTGAGAACTTACCCCCAGATCGCCAGATATCCGAATCAAGATGTTCCAGTCATTCCCTTCATAAGCAGATCGACCAGCTACTCCTGGTTGTCTAATTTTTACCAGTGCCCAATCAGAATGTGGGGTTGTGACTTTTTGTTGGGGGTGGAACAGGTTTATCAGTATGCGAAAGCGTTTGTTGCTAACTCTGAGGAGTTTATGTCTCGAATTTTGAACTGTAATTCTGCGCTGGATTGCAAAAAATTAGGCAAGGACGCAGAAAAGTTGCTAACGCGTCGACAGTGGGAATCGGCGAAGATCCCTATAATGTGGGCTTGTCTAATCGCAAAATTTTCGCAGAATAGCGAACTAGCGCAGAAATTACGTGCAACGGACAATTCGATCTTGTGCGAAGGGAATGCTCATGATCGATTTTGGGGAATTGGTTTTGCAGAACACGCAATACTTCGTAAGCCTAACCTTGTGCGAACTTCTAGTGGTTTCAATATTCTTGGTCGTATGCTTATGCGTGTGCGAGATTGGCTGAACAATTGCTTTAAGCCTCCTCTACTGGTGTGTGTGGGTGATTCAATAATTGTAGGCGTACAATTACCAGGAGCAACTCTTGTGACCTGTCCAGGAGCCAAAATAGATCACGTTCTGCGAACTCTGTCTTGTACTTGGCACC
>JASANF010008657.1:0-31207 GCA_030248245.1 Trissonchulus sp. WLG1_4
GTATTTCACAGGTTATCATCATAAGATTGACATTAAACATATCAACAACTTTGCAGAAAGACTACCACATGAAACAAGCCGAATCTTTTAAATCTAGAGTGAAAAAAAAACAATTTACACTGTTGTAAAAAAAAACTAACATTTTTTAACTTCATTTATGTTTTCCTATGCACTGTCTTCAAATGATCTGATAATTTATCTTGTCGTGTGTAGGTCTTGGACAGTGAGGGCATTGATGTTTTGCGCTGTGGACGGTTTTCTGATGGCCAACTAAAGTGTCGCATATACAAATATGACGCAGAGCATGTGTTACATTTAAAATCCATGTCTGAAATTAGAACAGCTATTACGAAATTAATACTATTTAGACGGCCGCTAGGTCTAATGGTAGGGCCTTGAACTCATGAAATTGAACTAGACCTGCCACTAGGCCTTAACTGAAAAAGGTAAATAACCTAAGTACGTCAGCAGTGGCATTATCTCATATGACGCTATAAATTATAGGTATGGATTTAGGGTCTTCTGTATGTCTTTTCTGCATAGCACTAAATCTTAAATGTATACTTGACTGGACAATTCTATGTTGCAACGTACCAGCTAATTTCAGATAATCTACAGTACGTTGGCAGCTCTAATTTGACGTTGGAAGCTATCAGCTGCTAAAATAATTAAAGCAGAATTTTGGGGGTTTATATTGTCTTTTCTGCATTGTATGTATGTATGCAATGCGAAAACTCTAATTTGATTGGCTAGAAATTGAAAAAAGCTGATAAATCTTCTGTGTTCGTTTTATTGATTTATAATGTGTTTTCATTGTAATGTATATACATTATGTGTACAGTTACATGTGCATATTTTGTTGAATTTGTGTGAGAAAATTGGGTTTATGTGTGCAGTTGTGTGCGTATGCTTGTGTAATTTTGCTTGTGTAATGCAGAAATTTTTAATTTGATTGGCTAGAAATTAAAAGAAAAGCTGATAAATCATTTTGTCACTAAATAAATTCATTTTTTTGTCACTTTTAATTGTTTGTAATGTGTTTGCATGTGCAATGCCCAATTAAATTCACAAAATAACGTACTAAATTAGTATTAGCATATCCATTTAAAATAAAAATTAGTCACACACCTTGCAATGCTAAGTACATTACATTTTCTGTGTAATGCAACTTTGTTGCTTCTTAAATAATCTTAGCTACTGCAATCTGGTTTATGATGATGATAACTGGCAAACTGACTATGTATGCATGTGCTTGTGTGTGCTTCTTGTGTAATTTTATTTGTCTAATGCAGAAATGCTTAATTTGAAAGTTGAATTAATTTTTAATTTATAGTGTTGGCTTAAAATTACAACAATATAGCTGATAAATTTTTTTTGCCAATAAAAAATTAATTATAATGCGTGTGTGTGCTGTTGGTTTATGTGTTAGTGTTTTTGTATGTGTTTGTTTGTTTCTGTATGTGTTTGTGTGTGTTGGTGTGTTTGTGTTTAATATTGCATGTGTACGTGCGTGTGCTATTTATTGTGTGTGCGTGCGTGTGTGACTGTGTGTATGTGTACTTGTGTATGTACGTGTGTTGTTGTGCGTGTGTTGTAATGTATTATTGTGTGTGTGTGTGTTTATATATGTATGTGTGTGTAATGCAGAAATTCTTAATTTGTTTGGCTAGAAATTAAAAGAAAAGCTGATAAATTTTTTTTTATTTAGCTTTTAATTATTTATTAATGTTTTTTCATATTTAATGCACAGTTACATTATTGCACAGTTACATTACATATTTTGTTACAGCACAAAATTACAAAATTGTGTTTGTGTGTGTGCAGTTGTGTGGGTATGCTTGTGTAATTTTGCTTGCTAATGCAGAAATTTTTAATTTGATTGGCTAAAAATTGAAAAAAGCTGCTAAATTTCTATTTTTTTGTCTGTGTTACCATTATTTATGTATGTGAACATTTTTGTGTGAAGTTGTGTGTAGGGGTGTGTGTGTGCGTATGCTTGTGTAGTTTTTCTTTTGTAATGCAGAAATTTTTAATTTGATTGGCTAAAAATTAAAAAAAGCTGCTAGGGTCTTTATTTTTGTCTGTTTTCATTATTTATGTATGTGAAGTGTGAACATGTGTGTGTGAAGTTGTGTGTAGGGGTGTGTGTGCGTAAGTTTGTGTAATTTTGCGTGTGTAAGTGCAGAAATTCTTAATTTGATTGGTTAAAAATTAAAAGAAAAGCTGATAAATCTTTTTTTTGTCACTTTTAATTATTTATAATGTGTTTTCATATATGTGTAATGCACAGTTACATTATTGCACAGTTACATTACATATTTTGTTACAGTAAATTACAAAATTGTGTTTGTGTGTGCAGTTGTGTGCGTATGCTTGTGTAATTTTGCTTGTGTAATGCAGAAATTTTTAATTTGATTGGCTAAAAATTAAAAAAAGCTGCTAAATTTTATTTTTTTGTCTGTTTTCATTATTTATGTATGTGAACATGTGTGTGTGAAGTTGACTATGTATGCATGTGTTTGTGTGTCTGTATGTGTTTGTGTGTGTATGCATGTTTGTGTCTTTGTGTGTGTTTGTGTGTGTGTGCGTGTGCATGTGTATGTGTCTGTGTGTGTTGTTGTCTGTGCTTGTTTGTGTGTACTTGTGTTGTTGTGTCTGTATGTGTTTGTGTGTGTATGCATGTTTGTGTCTTTGTGTGTGTTTGTGTGTGTGCGTGCGTGTGCTTGTTTGTGTGTGTACGTGCGTGTGCTTGTGTGTGTACGTGCGTGTGCTTGTGTGTTTGTTTGTTTGTCTGTATGTGTTTGTGGGTGAAGTTGTGTGTAGATGTGCGTGTGTGTGTGCTTGTGTGTATGTGTGTTTGTGTATGTGTGTTTGTTTGTGTCTTTACGTGTGTTGTTGTGTGTGTGTTGTGTATGTGTTGTTATGTCTGTATGTGTTTGTGTGTGTTGTTGTGTCTGTGTGTTCTTATGTGTGTGTGTTGGTGTGTTTGTGTTTAATATTGCATGTGTACGTGCGTGTGCTTGTGTGTGTGCTTGTGTGTATGTGTGTTTGTCTGTGTGTTTGTTTGTGTATGTGCGTGTATGTGTTGTTATGTCTGTATGTGTTTGTGTGTTGTTGTGTCTGTGTGTTCTTATGTGTGTGTGTATGTATGTGTCTGTGTGTGCTTGTGTGTATGTGTGCGCGCGCTCATGCTTTTGTAATAGTAACGTAAATTGTCAATTAATAGTATAGATGTATGCAGCTGCATGTAGTATGTAATGTGTAATTTTTAAAGTTTAGACGATAGTTTACTTGTTTGCCGCATATTCGCACTAGTTCAATGGTAATTTCATCATTTATTTCAGTTGCCACGGTCAATTACTTGCGTAAACAACACACAAAGTTAGGTTATTTGGACCAGTATAATCAAAGTTCCACACTCGACCAATTACCCATGACTACTACGTTTCGACGAATGACCTTGGAATAGTTGATAGCCTACGTATAGACACCAAAACTAGGCTATTAGGCCCAATAACCAGTTTAACCAGCATAGCAATGCTACACGTAAAACCGATCACCTATGACTACTAGGGTTCGACCAATGACCTTGAAGCCAATGCTAATGAACTTGGCATGGTCGATAAACAACGTATGAACACCAAAATTAGGCTATTAGGACCAGTATAATCAAAGTTAGACATACGATTAATCGCCCGTGGCCACTATGTAGCGACCTTGAAACCACCGCCCGCCAATGAACTTGCCTGGTCGATAACGTACGTATACATCAAAATTAGGAGATTTTAATCAGTATAAGAATGTTACACGTAAGACCAATCACCCATGACTACTCGATTGCAACCAATGACCTTGAAACCAGTGCAGATGAACTTGTCCTAATCATTACCCTGTGTATAGACACCAGAATTAGGTAATTTGGACCACTATAAGAAAAATTAGACAATGGACCAATCATTTGCGACCACTAGGTCGCGACCAACGACTTTGAAACCAGTGCCAGTGAACTTGACCTAGTCGATTACCTATATATAGACACCAAAAGTAGGCTAGTTGCACAACTATTAGCAAAGAGTTACATATTCGACATATAAATTGACCGCTAGGTCGTGAATATTTAGTGAAACTAGTGCCGTTGAGCTAGACACAGTCTATAACTTATCTGTAGACATCAAAATCATGTTATTTGTTGTCAAATTCTGTTTCTATTGCGTTGAACTTTATGTTCCATTTCTCTTTTTGTTGTTCCATCAACGTAAAGTGCATGTTTTGGTAACAAATGAAAGCTAATGAAGTAAAAAATTTGGTTGTATTACTTAAATTAACTAATTTTGAACAAAAAATTCTGAAAAATGATTGTAACCTGTCAAATTTTGAAAAATTGAGTGTCAAACTTTGAATTTTTATTACTTTCACTGACTGCGCTGGGTGACACCGTGTCGTTTTGTACCAAATTTGTGTGATTTGACAATGTATTCGTTAATTTACAGTGAAAAAGTCACCAAAAAAACCATTTTTCAATGGGAAAATCAAAGTAAAATATCAATTAATCTTGACAGGTACTTGTTATAATGATGTTGTATATATGCATATCTAAGGGCTTTTGAATGATATATATTAGGTTTCAAATAATTAGGCGAAAGCAAATTAATTTTGTTTGAATTAAAATTTTCCTCAAAAACGAAAAAACTTGAAGTCTGTTAAAATATTTTAATTATGAAAATTTCCATAGAAATTGCTTTCGATTGATTTATACATTATGGGGGTTACCTCAAACAGCCAAATTGCTATGAAGCAATTTCAATACATAAATTTTTGATCAGACTATACTACATAAAAGCAAATTTAAACATTTGAGCAGCAACATATTGAGTCCACTAACCAAAAAAAAAATTGGTTCATTAATGATTTACATAATAAAAGTAAGAATAATAGTAACAATTATGAACTGAAACTTCATTAAAATTAAAGTCGACAGCATCAACACACAAGACAGTTCAAAAGTAAAGTTCTGCAACCACTAGTCATGTGGGCAATAGACTGTCTGCACAAAAATTGACTTAAACTTTTACTTCAAATGTCTTAAAATTTTGCTAAATAAATTTTGAAATAGGCACATTTGAAAATTATTGAAATCCGTAGCAGAATAAAAACGTTACATATCTCTTCTTGTGTCAAGCCAAACCAGACAATTAACAATGAATAGTGTCCAATTTTCAAATTTGAAATTTCAAATCAAGCCGTTTAAATTTTTAATGAAGTTAACAATGGAAACACCTGCCTTAAGACTAAATTTTAGAGTTGAATAATATTTGAAATTACAAATCAGTACATTTGCTGAATTTAATTAACAGGCACCACCTGGCACCACACAGTAAAGATTTGAATGTATGGATGGGGGGGGTGTGGTTTGTATTTCAGGAATATGTTTAATTTAAAATAATTATATAGAACACTACAGTCAGTCTGCAGTACTACAGTCACGTGATAACCTTAGGACTAGTGTCATTAAACTGGCCATGGTGCATAACCCAGTTGTAAACACTAAAATCAATTGGACCAATAATAGGTAATCTACCAGTCAGTCACGTGTCGTAAGTCACGTGATATGACCTCAGGACCGGTGCCATTGAGCGTGCCATGGTCGATAACCTAGGTGTAGACATCAACTTTAGGTCAATCGAACAAGTATTAGTAAAGTTATCATGTCTCAAAGTTCGAGAGGCTGACATTTTGGTGGACTGTAATTTGCCCCACCCCCTCCAACGTAGCTTGTGAGGGTGAAGTTTGGTGGAGTGTAGTTACCCCCACCCCCTCCAACGTGACTAGTGAGGCTGACATTTTGGTGGAGTGAAAGTCATCCCACCCCCTTCCGAAGGGGGTGGGATGAAGGGGGTGGGATGAGGACCACTCCACCATCCCTCACCCTCAATGGGCACGTCTCGTCCACCCTATACTACTAATGTTGACTTATAAGTATAAATAAATAAATAAAAGAATAAAAATAGTGTTGATATGTACTACCAAGAGTACATACTAGCTTCTCACTCTATACAGAAGAAGAGTGAGACATTCTCCAGCCTGCCTGTGTTCTAGCACAGGCAGATGCGCTGGTCGTTTTCAGGCTACATGTTGACATTCTGTGCAACATGTGGCTGACCAATCAGCGCGTAGATTCCCTTCGTAACACACTTTAGCATATAATCGCTGATGCGTTGATAAGCATTAGGATATGGATAAAAGCTTAATAACTTATTATTTATTCATAGTCTGCTTGCAAAAACATTAAAAAAGGTTTGCAAATACCTCTAGAGATATTTTGGCAAACTTTCAGCGAAATTAAGTGAGAAACTTTTGAGGTATAAACTTTTCTGAATTTCTTCAAAGTTTCTCAATTGATTTCGCTGAAAGTTTGCCAAAATATCCCCAAAGGTTTTTGCAAACCTTTTTTAATGTTTTTACAAGCAGACTATGAATAAATAATGAGTTGTTAACCTTTATCCCTATCCCGTTTTATGTTTGGAGCACGTGCACAGGCGTCTGCCAATCAGAGAATAGAAGCTCGCTTTTGATTGGCCAGTCACATGTTGCATAGAATGTCAACATGTAGCCTGAAAACGACCAGCGCATCTGCCTGTGCTAGAACGCAGGCAGGCTGGAGAGTGTCTCACTCTTCTTCTATATAGAGTGAGACGCTATTATGTACCTTGATACTAACGTAACATCAGAGAAAACTTGTTTCGTTGGTTCAATGGGTGTTATTAATCCAAATATATTATGCAATTTCAAAGCAGGTATGTTAGCCTGGTTGGCTCAGTTGGTAGTGCTGCGTGCATTACAGAGCCTCTGATTATTGATCAGAATATTGGTGGTTCGATTCCGCCCCGGAGCTGAATGTTTTGCATTCGACGACATTTCGGCAGCATGAGAGTTCTGCCAAGTTGCATTGTATGTGACAGAGCTGAGAGGTACCTACCCTTCTAGTGTTAATTAACACTAGAAATTTGACCTACCCAGAATAACGTAGGAATCAGAAAATCTGAATATAGTATATACGCGGCCCCTGAGGGGGCCGCGTAAAAATGTCAACCGGTTATTTTGACTTTCTTATTTTTTCTGATTTTCGATTTTATTTTTTTTAAATTTATATTATGGAAAAAGTTTGAAAATAAGCTTTTCTTATTTTGTCACTGAGAACCGACCCTAATTTTATATACCATATGTAAACTAGCACATTGATGTCAATATAATATTATTTTTACATGTTTTTATATGTAGTTTTTTTGTTTTTGAGACTGTTTTCTTGTGTTTCAGGAAGAATGCCGTGCACGATGCCGAAGTACGCCGATTGTACGAAGAAATGGAAGTACAGATTCGGGCTGAAAAAGAGCGTGTTTTGGCCGAGGTTTTTTTGTTTTTTTTTAAAATTATTTCATTTCATTATTATTCATTTTAAGCTAATACTTTAAAACTTTAATTTTTTAATACTTTAAAACTACTTATATTAACCTTTATATCTAATTGATTATAGGTTTGTAAACGCTGATGCAAACTTTACCAATTTCAAATAAATTTCATTTAAATTTATAGAATTTTTACACTTTTTTAAAACGCAGGATTTATAGTTATGAATTTTTTAGTAAATTAAATAATTGGTAAAGTCTTGGCAGTTGATTTTTATTAATTTTTTTTCATTTTACTGGTTATAATCAAATGTCTGCATGTCATTGTCTTGAAAACTTATACCTGATAAAAAAATATACAGATAGCTTACAAGTCAATTAAGAAAAAGTTTTAGTTATTTTTGTTTTTTAGGAACGCGAAAAAGCACAAAAGAGACAAGAAGAAATGGAAAGAGAAATTCAAGAACGAGACCAACAGCTACAAGATTTCATTTCTAAACAGACTGAGGTAAGCGGATTAAGGGGATTATGTAGATGGATTAAAATAGTTTAAAGCCGAAGTACTAAACAGATTAGACAAGTCTGATTAGTCAGTTTTAGGTAGGTAAGTGTTGTAAATGAGAAATAGGTCCTATGATACTCAGGGGCTGTGGTGTAGTAGTTAGCATTCTTGTCGTCGACACAAGCGGCCTGGGCTCGATTCCCGGCGCCTCCATTTCTTTCATTCTTTTGAAACTGGAGTCCCCTCTTTCTTTCAACAATGATTCATTTTTACAGTATGTATAGGTAGTTTATAAATAGCAAATGTAAGGTTAAAAGATTAGATATGTTGAATATGGAAGATCTAAAGTCTAAAGTATATGACTAAGTGGATTATATGGATTAATTACTTATTACTTATTACTTAATATTTCAGTTGGAGCGACGTCTAACCGAGGTACGCGATGTGAAATCGATGACAGAACAAGAAAATCAGCGTTTGCAAGAGGTCTGCTGAAGCCTTGACCGTCTAAGTGTCTATGCCTAGATCTTATATTTTTTCCTGTTGGGCCACAGCCCAACAGGTCTTTAATTTTGATTTTGAAATCCTAGCGTGCTGTTAACGTTAAAGTGCTCATGTGCGGAGTATGTTTTACACGTCCGCCACCGTTAAATCGCAACTGTCCATTTCATTTTACCTACATATTATGTAAATGCTTGGCTGGCTTGCTTCAGTGTAAGTGTACTGAGTTTGTAATTTCTGTCGTTTCCTGGGCATGGTAAAAAAATTCCAAAAGATTCTTCCTCTGGAATCGAATGGAATTGGGTTTCAGAGTAACACCTTCTAGCCACTTTACGATGCTGTCGTCTTTGTTCAGAGCTCATACATATTACGATATGTATGAACTACACAGTGCCAACTGCAATCGTTTGTTGTCAGAATAATCACTAATTTTGGGTCAGTGAAGCTCGAAGCATTCGCTTTGGTAGACGTGCAATACACGGACAGTGTACAAAAGTTATTCCATAAGGTGCATATCTACAGCATAGTTTTGGACAATTTATTGATAAAATCTTAACGACATACATGCCGGTGAAACGAAATCTTATGAAGGTTTTGCAGTCTAATAAGCTGATATTGGTTTTTGGTTTTATGCATTAAAAATTACACATGAGCTGCCCAACAGGTTTACGATGGCCTCCGGCCAATGTACTTAAAATTACAACTTGATGCTTACTGAATATTTTTGCCGAAAATTGGGCTTGTTTCACTGTCACTTTACAAACACTGTCACTTGACCACTTGTCACTGTCTACATACTTGACCAAACAAGAGTCTTGTCACTTGTGATAGATTTTTGACCATTCGGTCCAGTTAAGCTCAGTTAGACCATTTGGGTCTTGTTTCTACCAAAATGATTAAATTTAATTATCTGTTTGACCAACAATTGCAATTTCACGTATAGATTAGGTTAGGTCACATTTTCTGCTGTCAATTCAGCTGTCAATCGCAAATTTGCTAATGCTATACAACGGCTGTTGAAATTTTTTTCATGAGAACCATAATTTTGCTTGTTTTGTCTTACAAGAACAATCTTGGCTTTATAGTAGCCATTTAGAGGAATAGGTGTCCTTACACTTCAGTTCGTATTCTCTCGCAAAAAAACGTACGAAAACTATGTTTTTTTCAGGAACGAGAAGCCTTTGCTCGCGAAAAAGATCGACTAGATGCGATGTTGGATCAGTATCGTCGAACGATGGAGGAAACACAGGCGAGCCTAGAAAATCTGAAACGTCTACAGCGAGAGGAAAAGAAAGAGCGCTTCAAGCAGTCTTTCAAGGTGACCGAGGGAATAGCCACCGAACGAGAGAATCTGGTCAAACAGTTGGATTTGCTCAGGTGAGGCGATTAAGGGGCATATAGAGATTAAGCAGATTAGCCCCGTTTGACTACATTAAAACATTAAACATTTCACTGGACCAAGCAGATTATTTGGGTTAATTCAATAGGAAAAACGTGTTGAACGGATTAAGCAGATTAGTCAGGTTCAGCTTGTGTAATTCCAATTGACCAGAATTAGCGGACCAATGTAACGCATGGATCAACAAGATTAACCGGGTTAAGCGGACTGAATAATTTTACCAGTCAGTTGATTCGTTGAGGCGGGATCAAGAACGCCGAGCATAGGAATTAATCGTATTTATGATTCACGAAATCCTAATTGCACTAACAATCCAGATTAAACGGGCTAAACGGATTAGGTACTAAGCAGTTCGAACCGCTTAAACAAATTTTGAGAACTGGCTAGCTTAATTTCTTTTTTTAAAGAATTTCAAACCTTCATTACTCGTCAAGAGATTAATTAACTGGAAATGTTTTTTTTAGATTCGTTAAGGAAAAATTGTCAACCTAACCTAAGCAAATAAAGATATATACCTACATCTGAATTTGGAATGAGATTTTTCCCCGTCTGTTTTCTTTGGCTTAAAAACTCATCTGACCGTGTGGATTTAGTTTCCGCTAGAGGAATAGGAAATAAGGCTTTTACCAGCCCCAGCAAAAAACAGTGGCAGCTGTTACTATCAAGAGTATATAATAGAACTGATTATTATAACTGATACTTGTATTGTGTACTCCTGTCCTATGCTATATATATGAGCACGGGGTCTCGCTTTCAGGGGGGGGGGGCTTCCCGATTTTTTAAAACGTTAGGCGGAGCTTGTCCCGACGCTTGGGTTACTTGACCTCACAAAAAAGCAAATTTTCAAAGTTTTGCTTAAAAAGATATATTTTTGCAAAATGTGGCTATTTTTCGCTATTTATGGCATTTTCTCATTTTTTTGAACCATTTGACGGCAATATTCTACAAATTTTGCGTTTACCAGCACCTTGTGTTAGAAACGAAAATTATTGACTTTGCTATAACTGTTTTATTATCGGTAACTTTAATGTTAAAGTAAGGATGTTTTATATTTTATAGTTGAAGACAATGTTTGACCCCTAACTTTTTGAATTTAAAGTTTAATTTTTCCGCACATCTTTCTTCGTTAATTCAAGCACCTAATTAGTTTGTCAAATAGGAATAAGTTTCATTTATTTTTTTTAAATTTAATTTTATTGTGTAAGCTGTGTAAACATGTATATAATACTGTTTAATATTCTAAATACGTGTATTATACTGAATTATGCTAAATTTTGTATGTTTGGTTTAGACGTAATATTATTGTATATATTTTCTCCCACGCTGTACCAATAACGTTGTCACAGCTGCTTACATTGTAAAATCGGATAGTTTCAACTTTTAAACTTTGAATTTTTTTATTGATATAAAATTATGTTAGTGTAACTATGTGTCAACTTTGGTGTGTAGTACGCATAAGGATAGCGTATTGTTTTATTAATCCACTTGGATTAAAATTTTTAATTAATAGTGCTTAGTGCTTCGTAAAAAAACTATTATTTGTCCTATTTAATCCACTAATTAAAAAATTTAACCCTAATTTTTTTTTGTAAGACCAACATTATTTGTATTTTTTACGTTTTCATCAGCAAACCAGGAACCTAATCTGATTTCAAGCCCCCCCCCAAGCTGGCTGTCGCCCTCTAATCTAGAGTGAATTTATTGGTGCTGAAACCATTCAAATTTTTGCGTAAAACAACTTGACTATTTTGCCTAATACTCTGAGTTTGTCCATATGGTCTGTTTAAATATATAATATTTAAGCTTTAAGTTATAAAGCAATAAATTTTTGTTTTAGGGCCTGTTTCAAAATTGGACTTAACTGGACTTGACTTAACTGGACTTAAACCAGCGGACTTAAGTGGACTTAAAACCTGTTTCAAAATTCCCGGATTTAGCTGGACTTAAATAAGTCCGCTGCTATTTTAAGTCCAGTCAAGTCCGATTTAACTGGACTTAAAATTGCAGCGGACTTAATCAAGTCCAGTCAAGTCCAGTTTTTTTTTGAAACACAGACTTAATTAAGTCCGACTTAGTTAAGTCCGACTTAATTAAGTCCGATCCTGTTTCATAAATAACTTTGCGCATTCAGCGTTTGGATTGCCCGCATGCTTACGTTCATAACTTTTGACTTAATTTATCGTTTTGCAAGTAAAGGTGTCATTCGAAAGCTCAGAAAATGATGCACTTTTTAAAAAAGTTACTATTAATTTCTTTCAAAAAATCATCCTAAATCTTTTTATTTTGAGTCCATTACGCTTTTAAAAATACAGTGAAACTGAATTTTCTTCAATTTTAAAAACGTATAGTTACGAACTGAAACGGATAAAATCGATATATATCGATAAAAAGGCAGTAAATGTTATCGTTTACACACTAAAACCATGAGCTCTTTTTTGCATACATTAGTTTTTCATTACTCTTATTTTTCCGGATTGCTTATTACTTAACGGATTAGACTTAATTAAATCTGGAATTTAGGAATTGGATTTCGGATTTATCGGATTCAAAGTTTCAGACTGACTAAACGGACTTATTTTAGTCCGATCCAATTCCTAAAATACCACCGGATTTGAGTTTTTAATCCGTTTCATTTCCTAAAATACTTTCGGATTAAACGTGCTGCTGGACTTAATTACATAAGTCCGCTGAGCAAAAATCCAATTCCAAAAATGGATTTATTTAAATCCGTTTAATATTCGGATTTAAAACTACATGCAAAATGTAGGATTTTAAATCCGCGTAACGTTACGCGAATTTAATGGATTTAAAGGCCGGGTGCGTCTCATTTAATTGCTTATAACTTTAGACTACCTTAACCGATTTGGACGATCTATTTGTCAAATGAAAGCACATAAATTAGGCTTTTCAACTGCATAAACTTTGACATTTTATTTTTTAGTTATACTCTAAATAGTGGTTATTATTAACTAAAAACACACACACTCGCTACTTCTGAATTAAGTAATTTTTTATTTTCAAAGACTTTGGTGGTTTTTGATGCCTATTACAAGCACACAACATCAAAAAATTCTGAATTCTTAACCGTTTAACTAAAAAGGCTTTTCGAAACGCCAAGTTATTATACGATTTTGTCAATTTTAGTTGCGTTCAAACTCCCGCTGAAAAACCTATAATGCTTACCGTTTGCGTGTTCCATGTGATCAATATACACACATGCACGTCATGCTCCCACCTGCGTTCACATATGCAGCGCCAGCAAACCATACATGTAACAGGGTCAAAATTTTGGAGGGGGGGGGCCCTCTCCGGCCATTTTTGGTGACCCTCCTCCCCTGATCGACCAAAAATACCGAAAATTTTGTAAAATTTTCTCAAAAAAGTGCCATTTTTACTAAATTTTGCGAGCATTTCGGAGACCCACCCCCCGGCACCTCGATTTTGGAGGGGGGTCCCCCCCATCCCCCCTCATACATGTGTGGCAGCAACAAACATGCTCCGAAAGTCACGTGCTTATTTTTACTTTTTGAATTGTCCAATCAGTCGGCGCGCGCTGAAAATCAATATTTTGAAAATCACCAGTCACAGCGGCGTATCGTGACAACAAAATCTACGACAATCACGCTTGGAAGTAGCACCATATGCCCAAACAACGCTTATATCTCAGATCTGTCAGTCAGCAGCTGTCTAAAGTCTGACTAAAACAAGCACTTTTTGCGATTAAGGTTAAACTTAAGTTGGATAGATTCCGTTGCAACGTTCTTGCTGTGCTGATATTCTTCGAAAATAAAACGCGGCACTTAACTTATGCTCAGAGATGCACGGGAGCAATGGCCGAGGATAGGCGCCGGCGCCCGACCTCTGGCATTCCTAACTATGATTTTTTCCAGCAATAGCCAGGAATTTTCGCGATTATTCGGTTGTCGAAATATTTTTTGGTACTTTGTCGACTTTTTTATGCTGAATTCCGGGGACCCTCCCCCCACTGATTGGCCAAAAATACCGCATTTTAGGGAACCTCCCACCGGACCCTCGATTTGGGAGGGTCCCCCCATCCAGCCCTCATACATGTGTGGTCGGTTATTATGGTTACTTTTGATATTTTGGCCAGTATTTGGTACTTGGTTTGTCATTAAAGAGAAAGTATATATAGTATAGTATAGTATAGTATAATATAGTACTTCGTAGCTAACTTTTCAAGTTTTCTAAAAAAAATTGATTCTAACTGACTTCTAAATGCATATTATCAACGTTTAGCACTCCTCTATTTGACTTTTAAGGCAAGTTTAATCATTATAACTTGCCTAAAAATGTCAGTGCTCGGGTAAAAAAGTTTATTTAACCGTTTTTGGTAATTTTTCGAAAAGTTAAACTGATGAAAATTATATCATAAAAAAGGCCAATTATTACGCTATCGTTTGACATATAGATCATCCAAATCGGTTAAGGATGTCCAAAATTATAAAGGATTATGTGAGAGCAATCAGGCACTTAAGGTGGTAGTTACGTTTTCGCAGCTTTTTCCAATGTTCTATTTTGTAGCAATTACTAAATCAATTTACACGCGGTCTTTTGCATATTATTAATCAACTTATTTTTCACAAAATTACATTTTTTCAAGAGTCGATGATACTCATAGTGTGCACGCCAACTATTTTGGTGAAGCTCATCAGTTCAATTTTATTCATTTTTCCCCGTATTTCGTTATTTCTTCTTTGTGATAAAAAAATTCCGCATACAGTCAAGAAATTTATACCGAAGGCACATTGATGTGTTATGAAAATGCTGGTATGCCTAACTAAACGGAATATTTTAGCAGATTTTTACAGTGAGCAAAAGTTTGCCTCAATTTTTTTTAAAAAGTCAAGAAACGGCAGTTTTTATGACTTTGGTAGGCTGTAACTAAAAAAATACTCAACCTTTTCACTCAATTCGAAAAAGGTATAGGGCAAATTTATTTGGCTACTGTCAGATTTGCTTTCTTTGCATTCTTATGAACTGAACAGGATATTGGTTACTTCAACTGAAATCATTCATTGTGCTCAGAAATGACGGATTTTTAAAAAAAAAATAATTCAGTTGAATAGGGCCTCATTGGGGTCAGCTAATATTACATTAAGCACAGTTTTCCCGTAACCGTTGAAAAAATGGCGGACAAAAGTTTAAAAAATGACGTTTCAGGAGACTGAAGAAAATTTGCAACTTTTGAAGGGGTTTATTAAAACTGCCAATGCTCTTGGCTGCTGTGACATATACTAACCAAATTTTGCGAGTATAATGGGTGCATAAAGTACTATATACATGTACATTATGGTGCCAAGTGGTTATTGGTATTTTGTGATATTAGCATGAGAAGTCAGAATTGAGGTAAAAAAACTTCAAAGTTACAGATCGCCTAGAACGACTAACAGAAATATGTCATATTTTAGCTGAAAATATTCTTAAAATAAAATGGGTTAGACCTTTTTTGAATGGCCTTTCTGAATAGTGACAGAGCCACAAAAATTTGCATACAATTTTGTAAGTCCTCAAAAAATACACAAAAAATCCAGTTTTTGAGCTATAAACTAGCTGTAAAAGTTTGAATCAATGTTAAAATTAGCTGAAATATTGCTAATTACATTCGCAATGTTCGTGCCAAATTTGACTATGTTTGGTCAAGTAACTTTTGAATTATTGCAAAAACTTCGAAAACGTAACTACCACCTTAAGTCCGTTAAGTCCGCGTAATGTTACGCGGACTTAAAACACCAGCAATTACATGTAATTTTAAGTCCGCGGACTTAAGTGGACTTAAATAAGTCCAATTTTGAAACACGCAAAATTTAAGTCGGACTTAAATAAGTCCAGCGACGATTTAAGTCCACTGGTAATTTTGAAACAGAATCGGACTTTAAATTTAAATCCGACGTTTATTTTGAAACACGATCGGACTTAATTAAGTCCGCTGACAGCGTTAAGTCCAGTTAAGTCCAGCTAAGCCACTTAAGTCCGATTTTCTGTTTCAAAATTCAAGATTTAATTAAGTCAAGTCAAGTCAAGTCTAGTTAAGTCCAATTTTGAAACAGGCCCTTAGATATAAGAAATTGGTTCCATATCTAAAGTGATGATTCAGACTATCAGTGTTGTTAATCTAGGTAATTAATCTTAGTTAATTAGTTAATCTTAGTCTTAGTTAGTCTTAATCTAGTGTTGCTTTTGTATTTTTTATGTTTACTGTGTTTTTTGTTTCAGAACAATGAACAAACAGTTACAAGACGACAAAGACGCCCGACAAACAAGGCTGGTAATAAAAAACATTTAATACTTCTGTTTTTGTAATTAATAACTCTTGTAATTAATAAATTAAATATTTTAAACGGTAACAATTCTTAAGCCCGGTCAATACTTGCCCTTGTCCTTGTCCCTATCGTTTTGTCCCCGGGCGATTTTAAGAAAACTTGTAAAATGCTAATTTTTCACATGAAGACCGAAGTCACTCTCAGCGTGTATATACCTAAATACCTATATAAATTTTGCCAAAGCCCTGCTGTGCAAATAACCAACATTTGTCCTTGTGTCCTTCAGGAAAAGTATGCATCGGGATTTTTTGTGTTATTAGGCAGGCTTCTAAACTGAATTTAGATAGTTAATACTATTATCTGGTTTATATTTTTAACATCGTGATATACGCTTTTTTATATTTCAGCTAATTGGGCAAAACAGTGATGACAGCGAAGTTTTGGATCTGCAAAATGGGTTAGATTAATTATTTAATTAAATTAATTAATTATTTAATAGCTCAATACTATTCTAGCGCATCTCGTGCTGTAAAATTAACATCAACGGAAGTTCGCCATATTTTAAAAAAAGTGTCAGAATGTTTCAAATATTTTTGAATCTGAATTTACATGCTTGCTTTTGATCTTGATTGGTTTATTTATATGTCTTGATTGTTTTTTGTTATTATCTGGTGTATTTATTTTGTTGAAATGAACCTACCAACTTTAAAAAATTAAAAAATACTTTAAATATGTAACCATGTTTGATTAAAAACCTAGTTATAATTTCTATTAAAGTTTATAATCCAGGGATTATAATTTTTAAATGTATATTTCTAGAGAGACGAAACCAGATGACGCGAAAAAAGAAGGAGCGCCCAAACCTGCCAGAAAACCCGCCAGAATGTCTGCCATGGCAGATTCCAGTCAAGAGTCCGAAGACTGCGAAGTAATGGCTAAACTCTGACAAAAAAAGTTGCACCACTTTAGAAAACGAAACATGTGATTTCGTTACGAAAAGAATAGATTTTGACTATCAAAAATACAGCTAGTAGTCGCAGATGTCATGCCACTAAAGTATGGTACATAAGTAAATGGCGCAGCTTTTTCTTGTCAGACTTTAGAAAAACATTCTGAATATATAATAAAAAGAAAAATATACTCAGTATATAAAATATTACTCGTTGAAACCATGGGATGGTAAATTCCATTTCTGGAGTTTTGTTTAGACTAGTTTCATTTTTTTCGTAATAGTATATACTTTAAATTACGCCTTTGTGAGCTCGTGGATCAAAAGATATGTTGCTTTGCTATTTTTATAAACCTTTCATTCCCGAGTATCCTATGGCACCCACATGAAGTACTAAATTTGTGGGCTTAGAACTTGATTAGTTTATTCTAGTCAATGGAGCATTGGACTATTTTTTCCGGAATTGTAGATGTTTGTATTTAGCGGCCCAGTTTTAGTCCTACTGCCACACAACGAATCATTAATTTCATCATCATTAATCATCAAAGTTAATCATTAATTGCTAAATTTAACTTTTATTTCAAATTCAAATAATTAAGTATATGTTTTAAATTTCGATTTTTACATTTTTTTAGGTTGATGACAATTTCATGACGACCCAGGCTTCGTTGGCAACAACTATGGCTGCCGGAGATTCCCTGATGTCGGAACTACAGGAGTTGGACCCTGGGGCCGGAATCGGAAGGTCGGGAATTCCTTCCACTGGATTATAGGAGTTTGTCTAGTTCGACCAAGGAAGTTTATGAAGTGCGACTATGAAAGTTCATTCAATCCAATAATGAACGTTTATTTAGTAGGATCAATGAAGTTTAGTACGACCAAGAAAATTTATTTAGTCCGACCAATGAAGCTTATTTAGTCCGAACATGGAAGTATATAATGTGACTAGGTAATCTACTAGGACCGGGTTAAGCCGACTATGGTGTAATACGCAATTTACAGATTTTATTGCAACTTCTAATTTTGATATTGAATTAAGTGATGGGCTTGAGAACAATTAAATAATTAAATAATTAAGTTTATAATGGTTATAACTTTGATTTAAATTAAAAAATATTTGTTTTAGAGGCGAACCAAGAGCTGAACCGGTTGGAGGAAATTGTCCAGAAACCGACAGTCAGTCATTTTCAGAGGTGATTAGATTTGCCTTTGCAATAGATTAAAATAGTTTAGCGGATTATATTGAGATAAAATTTTAATCAGATCTTTGTCTGTATACTGCTAAACATGATCTTCTTTTGTAGCTCTCTCTATGGTTTAAAACAAGAAAGGGATGAATCTGTGCCTCATTTTGTGCGCCACCAACTTATAGACAGAAATATAATAATAAATGACATAAGAACTAATTAATAAGAACTAAGGGGTTTTGATAGAATAAGCCTATTTTGGTCTAGTTTGATAAAAATAACCGTTAGTATATTATGATTTTAATAATTTTATACTTACAGCCGTATGTATGTTTTTTGTCCCTGTCCTTTTGTCCTTAGACCTTTCATTCATAATGTTCCTTCAGACCAACAACTTGCATCTCAAACTAGTGAAACCTGTAGGTTTGATGTTTCACAGAATCAGTTACTTCACGAGGATGCTTTAGGTATCCGAGTAAAGCGAGCCGTTGGCCGAGTGGCTAGGCGTGACAGTCCTGCTGCCAGCGAAACAGGCTCCGGCTATGGTGCCGGATCAAAACCCAGCCGTAGATTAGACTTAGTACAATTTAGAAAAATTCATGAAGGAAAGGGTTAAGGATAAAGGGCTTTTTACTTATTTTTTTACAATCTGACCCAGAATTCACAAAAATAAAAAAACCGTTTAAAAAAGATTAAAACCTTACAGATTCGTTTTTAGGATTCCGGTCTCGATATGAACAACCCAGAACGGGTTTTCAAGGTTGTATTCGTTGGCGACTCTGGGGTCGGAAAAACCTGCTTTCTCCATCGATTCTGCCATAACCGATTCAAACCAACATTTTCAGCCACTATTGGTAATAGATTAGTTTTTGGTAATTCTTAGTATTTTGTCAAAATCGGATTTATCGGATCAGACATAAACTTAGTTGGTCAAAACATATCTACCTTATTGTCAATTACATAATACATACATACAATGTAAATCATGGCTTTACGTAAACAAGAGATATTATTTTTGATTAATTTAAATCAAAGAAGAAATTGGGTTAAGCTCTCAGTTTGGATCAGTTTTGAAAACATAATAATACTTTTTTTATATGTATGTATCATTCGTTAATCAAATCTGCCGATTTGTTAGTAGCTTATTAACTTTTGCTTGAACTTTTTTATCACAGCATCAATAATTTAATTTTTGTTTTTTTTTCAGGCGTCGATTTTCAGATTAAATCAATGGTTGTGGAAAATAAGGTGATCGCGCTGCAATTATGGGACACGGCGGGCCAGGAAAGGTGGGACGGGATTAATGGGATTAACTAATTATTGGGATTAATGGGATTAAACTAACTAACTCTAGCTGCTCTCATGCAGAAGCGGACGTTAGGCTGCTTCATAATCGTGATCAGTGATGCTTGTGTAACCGGCTGCTTTTCTGGGGGATCTGGTCCGTTAGCTAGCTATCGTACAATCGTTTGTTGCGTTGTGTTATGTGCAACGCCTAGGTCTGCGCTAGCAGCCGGCTACTGAAACCACCGTTCCAAGCTTTTCTGTTGGTCCAATCTACAGCAACAACTCTAAGTCCAATCCACTACTTAACTCTAAACACATCTCATCAGAAACAACAACCAAACACAGTCAATTCTCACTTGATTTATTGCCACACAAGACCACACTTATAACGGTCCGCCTTGAACTCGTCCGGTCCAAACTCAGAATGGGAGAAAAATCCGCCGATT
Organism: Trissonchulus sp. WLG1_4; assembly: GCA_030248245.1. Taxonomy (NCBI): domain Eukaryota; kingdom Metazoa; phylum Nematoda; class Enoplea; order Enoplida; family Ironidae; genus Trissonchulus; species Trissonchulus sp. WLG1_4. Next base: position 19,956 of record JASANF010008657.1, read on the forward strand.
TAATTTTTGCCGCGTTTATATAGGTGGTGCTCGCCACCTTTTTCATGCTATGTTTTGACTAAATTTGCCTCAGCTAATCTAAACTTTCATATAAATTACACATAGTTTTTATTGAACTACGTAATGCACGTGAATCCCAATAGGTTATTTGTTTAAGTATGAAATGTCATAAGTCCAAGTTTTAAGTTCTAAAGTGTGCTTCTTTTTGTCTTCATTTCTACTTTTTGAAAGGTCAATGCTATTTTTAAAAGCTCAATGTTATCTGCTCAGACATGCCTGTAACACTTGGAGCTATCGGCGAATGGGTGGTGGTCCATTTTCACCGTCGATAGCCGGAAAAAATTTGCAATTTTCGATTTTTCATTCCATTTTGGTGCATTTTTCAGCCATCAGATCAGGTGGTTGCCGGTGGTGAGTGTCTCTTCCTACCCCCCCCCCCCCGAGGGAGGGGGGTGGAGACCTCCCTCTACTCCCCCTATGTGCATTTATGCTCACGATTCACATTTGTGTTTAGAGTTAGTGTATATTTTATCTATGTTTTATAAAACATTGCTATTCTGTAATATTAGTAATAGGTAATGGTTACATAATGTTTGGACAACATTTCAAAAGTGTTAACTATTATTTAGAAGACCGCTGCTTTTACAACAGACTAAGAAATGTGAATTACTAACTCTGATTGGTCCGTTCCCACCAGAGAAATGTGGAATAGGGATTCAGCCATCAGTAAATAGCATTATTGAGAAAAGGATAGTTCTTATTTCTATTTACTTCTTTCTGACTTTCTTATTTCAGTTTTTTCATTTCCTATTTCAAATTTTTCTGTTGGGATGAAAATGACCCTATTTTTGGTATTTCAGATTCCGCAGTATCACGAAACAGTATTTCCGAAAAGCCGATGGGGTGGTTTTGATGTATGACGTCACATCTGAGCTGTCGTTTATAAATCTCAGGAATTGGATACAGAATGTTAAAGTAGGTGAAGAAACATTTAGCTACACGCATTTCATAGTCTAGGTAGGGTGGGTCAATGTTGACAACAGTAAGCAGGATCACAGGCCAAACAAACAAGTTTGTCGGCTGAGTGAGAAGCGGCTATATTGTGAAGCCTGAGTGTCAATATTCCTGAGGAAATATTAAACGCCGCCACGTTTCGTGGATAAAATGATTTTTAAATCCCAATTTCATATCGGCGAGAAAATCATTCTTGTTTTAGGAAGGCGTGGAGGAAGGCTGCGTGTTGTGTCTGGTGGGCAATAAAGTGGACTTGTGCGAGGACGAAGCCACCAGACCACTCAAGTACAAGGACGGAGCAAAGCTGGCTGATGTACGTGGTGCAGTGGGTAGATTGGCTGGCAGAGTAGACTTAGGATCGCCGGATCGAGTCCCCCAGTCACTAGTTTTTTTTCCATTTTTCTTGTTTTTAGTTTTATAATTGTTAAATTTCTCCAGACGTTTTACTTTTTGCTTATGAAAATGTTCTAAATCTTTGATAATCCACCTAAATTTGACGAAATATACTCAAAGTTGGATTAAGCTCAGTCTAATCTGTTTAATCCGTTTGGATTATAGCACAATTATGCTGTTTCAGGAATTTGGTGCCTTATTTTTTGAAACGAGTGCTTCCAGTGGCGAATCTTTGAAGGAATGTATGCAAGCCATGGCTTCGTGAGTTCATTTACTTTTTCGTTTGAAACTAATATGGATAACCAACTAAATTTGTCCGTTTACAATAGACTGCGCCTTATAAGACTAAACTCAAGTTACAACAGGAGCTGAACTCCAGTTAAATCAATTTAGTTAAATCCCAGCTAAGTTGCAGCTAGAGCTCCAAAATATCAGAATTTTTTACAAATAGTTTGCGCCACAGCTGTGAATCATACGATTACCTGTTGGGGCTGAAAGTTGGTATGGTTTTTGACTAGGGGCGGTCCCAGGGGGGGGGGGGGGGGGGGGGGGGGGGCCGCCCCCCCCCAAATTTCTCCCCACTGAAATTTTACACAAGGGTCCCCCCTTTGGTTTTTATGGTCCGGCCGGAAAATTTTTCTGATGCGTCCCCAATTGACCAAATTTGGCCTAAAAATCAAAAATTTCCCCCAATTTTTTTCTGGGGGCTGCCGCCCCCAGACCCCTGCAACTCTATGGCATACTGTTCCTTCTTATTATCTTGCATCAAAGCCTATACATGTATACATGAGTACATTATGCTGCATTTGCATGTCTACACGAGTGTATTATGCTACATTTAGTTGTGTAAAACACTGTCTGATGTGACGTTACCATCATGTGTTTTATTTTCCTGTCGGAAAAAATTTCTGATACGTCACCAGTTGACCAAATTCGGCCTAAAAATTGAAAAATTCTCTATTTTTTCTGGGTACACCACTGGTTTTTACTACAAACAGACTCAATTCATTGCCCTTGATATGGCTGCGGTTATAACAAATTAGCGTAAAGCTGAAAAACGCTATTATAAAAAGTCAAAAAATTTCTTCAGACCTCCGCCCCCCCCGAAATCGAAGTCTGGGACCGCCAGTGTTTTTGACATGTTTGAAACCCCCGGCGTCTCTTCCCCATTTTTTAATACAGCTACGCTTTTTTTCAGTTGATAATTCTTTCGTTTTCATTTTCGTTTTCGTTTTCATTTCGTTTTCCTTCATTTTCTTTCTTTCTTTCCTTTTCGTATTCTTTAGCTGTCAACTTTTGACAGCTTGCTCAGCATGACCTTGGAAACCGACAAAGGGTCTAGGAGTAGCTAAGGTCAAGCGCAGGCGCAGTCCAAATGTTTTTCAAAGAGGGTGCCACCAATTAGGTGTTGCATATTTATTAAATGATGAGTTACTTTTCAATGTCACCTATACATTGTTCAAACTCATAGTCTGCTAAGTCGACTTTGCACATTTCATACAAGAACTGTAAATTAGTTCCATTTTTTTACTTTTTCGGTTCGACATTTAAATTTCAAACTTTTTCCGTTTGTACTAATATCAATAGTTATAGTGCAAAGTTTCTGTTAATGTTCTAGTATCTATGTATTTTCACTATTCTCACAATTTTCAGTTAATTTTATAAAACAATACACCATGCCTAAATGACAAGTAGCTAAAGTCTACTTGAAAGTAACACCCCCCGCTATATGAATATTCGAATAAATAAGCAACATAGGCTACACCTACCATAATTCGTCTACTGCTCATAAGAATTTTCAAAACTTTGTTGCGTAAGCCGAAAAAGTTGGCTTCGCTTCAATTCACTTTCGTTTTCGTTTTCTTTTTCGTTTTCGTTTCGTTTTCGTTCAATTTAGTGTCAACTGAAAAAAAAGCGTAGCTGTAACTAGTCAACTTACTGAGAAAATAGCTTAAAATCAAACGCACCAAAAAGTTAACATATTTTGTTGTAATTAAAGCCCTCTAAATGTCCACAAGTGAAATTTCGAAAAAGTGAAAGACACGCCTGGGGATTTTGACCTTTACAGTACTGTCCCAAAAATTAATGTCAGGCGTATCTTATAACTTGCGTTCTGTGGGCGCAAAGTTTACATAGAAATCATAAAACCTCGAAAACGCAACTACCACCTTAAGGAGTTTAACGCTGAGTTAAATGGGTTTAAGCTAGCTGTCAGTCAATCCGATTCGGTTCAGTCCAGTGTTAATTAACTAAAGTCTGACAAAAATAGTTGCAGCACTTCAGAAAACGAAACATGTGATTTCTTTACGAAAAGAATAGACTTTGACTATCAAGAATACAGCAAGTAGTCGCAGAAATGATGCCACTAAAGTAAGTAAGTAGCGCAGCGCATCGTGTTTTGCAGACTTCAGTAAATACCAATTATTCTAATAATCCTCTGCTAGTGTTAAGCATAAATCAGGTATTGACCAAAGAGGGGTCAGCTTTCTCCGGTGGGGTCAGCTTTCGCCAGAGCAGGTTGTGGTAAGGGGTCAAAAAAAATATCTCTGTATAAACCCATACCATCTGAAATTGGTTTATGTGTTGAAAGAAAGATAGAGACGCCAATTTAGAAAGAAGAAATAAATGGGGACGTCGGAAATCGAACCCGGGAAGCTTGCGTCGACGACAAGAATGCTAACCACTACACCACAACCCCCACGTCTCGTAGTCCTATTTCTCATTTATAACGTATATATGTAAGCCTCATAAACCAAATTTGAAAATATTACAAATTACAAATTATAGGCTCCTTTGTGAACGTGAAGAAAAGAATTTGGAAAAAGCTCTGAAGTTAAACGAAATGGAGCCGATTCGAAGAAAAAAGTGCTGCGGCCGGTCCTAAATGACCATTTTTGTCCCATAATTTATTGCAAACCCATTCATGATCGGATTAAACGGATATGACTCCTTTCCCTCTCGAAAACAACAATTTCAGATCTAGCCAATCAAACTGGCTTACATATGGTATAACTTTTGTTAAAATTTATATGATATTTGTATTTACCTTAGTTCAGGTGAAGTGATTTTGACCAAATAAGGTTATATCTAACACGTTAAATCGATATTTCGTAATTAAATTATGTGCAAATTATATGAAAACGTACGTAAAACCATGGTCTAGTACATAAAACAAGGTGAGATCCATCCAGTAGGTTTACTTCTAATCCGTTAACCCTTTAATGCCCAGAGCATCTCACTCCAGGCAGCCTGATTCTGACACCTTCAAGTTTTTCGACCATTGTTCGAGTTACGTGCATCGTAGAAAGATTGCGAAACCACCATTCGATACAGAAATGAATGGTGAACAAATGAGTCCATTAACGGTCTAGGACGCACCGTTTCTGAGGTATAAAATTGAGAATTTGTGATAAAATTGTATTTACCGTGCGCATTTAGAGTATTAACACAAATGCCGTGCGCTTGCCATAGTTGAAGGCTAGCAATAGATTACAACATTTGCTGTATCTGATGCACATAAAGTTGACAGCTGGAAGCGCAATCTAAATTCCTAATAGGGCCACGAAAACAATACTACTTTTGCGATGAAAAAAAGTTAAATTTGTACATTGCTTAGGGAAGCATAGATTTTGTAGTGTGGCAGTAGGTTCAAAATTGGGCCACTAAATCCAAAGATCTACACTTTCTAAAAAACAATTTGCAGTTCAGCTGATTAGAATAAACAAGTCGAGTTTTATAGCCCCCGATTAGGAATTCATCACGTGATGTGCCAAATGGCAGCTCTGGGAATTAAAGGGTTATCTCTGTTGATGAATATGAAATCGTGACATTATGTAATTGTGTGTTGAATTAATTTCCTTTGTAATTTAAACATTCCATTTCACGGGTAGCTTATATTTTATCAATTCTGTATTTGGTATTTGCGAAAAAATTGGCGAAAAACTGAAATTTATGTTCCAAGATAACTTTTAGTTTAGTTTCAAGCCTTTCAGCTTTTAATCATTTAAAATACATTTTATGAATGAGCGCATGCAAATCATTAAGGGATGTGACTGACTTCACCGTTTTTTTGTGTTTATTTTTTATCGAAAAGAAAAGGAAGTTACACATGTTTCAAGCTTTATTATGTAGTATCGAAGTTAACATATGGAAACAATTTTTTATGTGTATACTTTTTTATTTTTGTATTCGAGGAGATTCACTACCAATGATGGATATGATTTATTTTTTAGCTAATTACATAAATTTAATAACTTTATCTTATAGACGCCAATCTTTAGCTTATATGGGTGTAAACCGATGTCGTTGTAATATATTAATGTAATTATTGCTTTAACGTTGCTTCCAAGTGCAAGACAAAATTCCATATTAACAAGAGTACATAAAGTGACGCTCTGTCTTTTACGTCTTGAAGTTCATAACTAAACTGATGCTAGTTTTAATTTAATGTATTTATTTCTTTATTCTATTCTGATTAAGTGAATAAATTTTATTTATTGCGACAGTGTAACATTTTGTTAATATAGTAATTTAGCGGAATTTGCCGAAATGATTTGTGAGTAGTGGAGTAGAAAATATTTTTGATTAGCTACGCTACACTATAGGCTGCGATTTATTACGCGTCATCAAGATTTTTGATTACGCGAATGAATTACGCGCATATGATTAGATTATCGTGCGAATAGGCATCGAATGTGAAGTAACTGATGCTGTGAAACAGGTTTTAATAGTATGAGATAGGGCTAATTGTTGGTCTGAAGCAACATTATGAATGAAAGGGTTGAGGACAGCAATATTTTAGTACCGGTCCATACTCCATACCGACTCAGGTAGATAGATAGATAGATAGATAGGCAGTCATGCTGAAGCTTTAATTAACAAGTCAAAGTCAAGTTATAAGTTATCAAATGTTCTGTCTTACAAAAAACTACTGTTCTCCAAGACAGCTTCGCATTTCGGACTAGCAAAACCGGTTATCGCCGAAAAACAGCAAGCAGCCGCAATAAGCCAGAGGGTATTTGTGATCACCAATATTACCGTCAGACAGCTGGGGGTATAACAGGTGTATCGACTGAATCGATCACTTTCGTGAACGGTCGAATCTTTGATTGCTGAACTAAACGTGATCTTTTGACTCCCGGTGGATGAGCTAGGTTTCAGTCTTCGAGGCCAGGAATTTCGGCGAAACGCTTTCGCTGATGGAGTTTTTTGCATCGGTTTTGGGTCTGTTTCGAATTTTTCGAGTCGATCTGTAATGACTACTTGACGATGAGACGAAAATGGGATTAAAATTAGTAAGAATTTGTTTACTTTTTCCTTGATAAAAAAATTCAGTAACACTTGTAGTAAAGAAATATATGGCTTCTGGTATTTTTATCCACAGCAGAACTGCAGTAGAACTAATCCAGGTGTGGTTACCACAATAATAGGGTACAGAAAGGCGGCTTATTTCTGATACCACTCAACTCAAGTTCTCAACTTTTAGTTGATCGTTATTTTGCTTCAGTCATACCGTCATACTAACTGCATACCATTATTTTAGTTATTATGACGTATCCTCTACAGGGCTTTTTTCTTTTCTAGTTTTATTTAGAATACGTTTGACAAGCAAAAGTATGGGTTTTCGACAAAATTGCGAAAATGTTTAATAAGGCCTCAAATTCTGAATTATAGCGTCTCACTAAATCCAAAAAATTGAATACAGAGGTGTGCAGCAAAATTTCTTTACCCTATAGCTGCAGTAGTAAAAATACAGATCTTCTAGATGCACCCACAATGCTTTCCCAAGACTTTTTATTATGAAGAATTGTGAAACTAAGACAAATCTTTGCTTGGAAGTTACTCCGAGCACCATCTTAATAACAATCGCAGATATTCAAATAAGTTTAGCCATACCAATTAGATAGCCTGACGACTTGGGCGTCGCTAATGGCAATTTTTCCTGGGATTCTGCTCTCTTTTTTCCAGATGCCATTCTCTAATATGTGGTGTGACTATGGATTAGAGATCGAACGAAAACAGTCAGCTGTAATGTGTAGTAATGCGAAATGTATCTACAGCATTTGTTGTTTTCTAGTGTGGTTCATTCTTGTCCTTTTGTCCTTAAGGTTTGTCCTTGTCCTTATGTTTGACAAATGTTTAAGTCGTTTATGTTTAAATTTGATTCATACTTTTATGTTCTTTCTATTTTTCCAGTCTCTAAGCTAATTTTAATTCATACTTGTCCCTAGTTCGGCTAACTTTACCCTCTGGTCTTGTGAATGAGAAATAGGGTCTATGAGACTCGGGGACTGTGGTGTAGTGGTTAGCATTTTTGTCGTCGATGCAAACGGCTTAAGATTTTCGGCGCCTCCATTTTATATCAGGTTTCAGTGGCCAACATTAGTTTTCACCAAAAAATGATGAACGTCGTCGGAAATTGACAAAATAAATACTGAAATTTTAAATGTTTTGAGTATTGACACTGGGCTATTTCCTACAGTGGAATAAACGGACTGGATTAACTAAAACTTGGATCGTCAATAACTCGTGATATCGGCGATTAATTCAGGGAAAACTTACCATAGTAAATTATGCAAATTAATGTTAATTTAATCCATTTCATCCATATTTGGGATAGAGCCATTAGTACTGAGTTAAGAATGTATTTAAAACGAAATCAAAGGAATTTATGGTACACTTTTTGGCTAATGCCACAGCACAGATTTGTGGTAGTATGCTGCCAAATTTCAACCAGTAGGGTTTAGCCAGGTGAGGGCATATGCTACATAATAACATGGATTAAATGGAATTCTTAAAGTGGGTAATCGGTGATCGCAAATCTTTTGTACAGGTTGTCTTATGGTGTGACGGTTGCACATTTTCAGGTTTGCCGTATTTGCCCTTAGATTACATAGATAGACTTCAGGCTGAGGCTTAGGCTTAGGGCTTAGAAATGTTTTCTTTGTGATCACCTGCTTTAAGATACCAAACTGAATTAGAATATCAAAATCTGAGGGCAAGTTAAGATTCTCATATCGACATCGAGAAGCCTAACACCATAAGCCACTCATAATCCATTAAATATCTACCTAACTTTTGATATATAAAGTTACGTTGGTATATACCATGTACTTATATAGAATTTTATTACACTGATAAATATATAACATTCCAACAACAATATACGTTAGTTTATTTTGCACTTTAGGCCAGAACTTGTATGTAAAAAAACTTCTTGTAATTTTTCAAATTTAAACAAAACCATTTCTGTATTAAAATGTCTGGTTTCGGGCTTTTTACATCAGATTATGTAACAACATATACTTTGAGCCCGTTATATGCGTTCAAGCATGTCCGTATATGTAAACTGCCTGTTTAGGGTGAACGCAAGTTTATGGTTCAACAAGATATCATTTTAAATATCATTTCATCAATTCAACGTAACCGCCGCTCACTGTCAAAAAAATTTGCTGTCAAAAGTAGGCATGACAATGTACCAACTTATTTTTTCTTACCCGAGAAGCTAACCAAAGCTCGGTACATTCTAATCAACTAAACAGGAATGACATATTTATAATATAATTTAAGATTTGATCACTATATTTCAAGAATTAAAATTTTGGGGGTATCACGCGGTCGCGCTTTTCGTTTCTAACATTATATCACTTGGTTTACAGTACCGACCAAACCTACTTGCTTGACCTAGACCCTTGAGTCACGGCGGAGTCGGAGTCACATAATTGAATACGGAGTCAAAATAAAAGTAACTATATACCCCGGGATCAGGTTATGTCGACTCCGCTTTGACTCCAGAGTCTGTAGCAAATAATTTCGGTCGGTACTGTAGCATATCTCCTGCAAGCTTATTTTTTAGAAAGGGAACTTTTTTCTGCACAGTACTGCACTAATTACGGACAAGTATGAACCGGGCTTTAGTGTTTCTCCATAAACGAGTGAGATCGTTTGAGTGTCTTCAAAAGTGCCAATTCTAGCGATATTTCTGATTCCAAATCGGGCAAGCTCGAGGCCAGACCACATTTCACTGAGATCATGGAATGACGTCTTGTCTCCGGCTCGTCATAGTACAACGAATCTCCGATTAGTTGACACTGGACTGCCTGTAATCAAACACGGATTAAGTGGATTAAACGATAACTATAATTTCATTTTCCAGGATTAAATCTAGCGGGAATGGTGTCATACCCGTTTAATCGGGTCCTAAATCTAATAATGTGCAACAGTGTATCAAAAACCTTACAGTGATACATATATACCTTACCTTACATGATAAATTCGATTATAGTTGTTTATTATAATTTATTAACTGATTTCTTGATGCTTAATTGTGTGTAAGAGGTGTGCATTGAATAAACGTTGGTTCAAAAATTTCTATTTGCTTGTGCGTAATTTGAACACACAATCACTGACTATTGTGGTGCTAACTTTGGTGATATTTTCACAAAATTTTAGATAAAGAATGAGATAAATATGCTATTATTTTTCATGCCGTAAGAATAATTTGTATCCAAAATCGAACAACAGAACCTTATTCTCTCCACTATTCTCTTCATCTATAGTGAACTCATTATCAGCATAGGCGAATTTGCGGTCATCGGACAGGACAACCGGTGTTCTCGGCGAGCGGGCGGGCGGGGACGGAATATCGTCCACGTCTGACGAGTTCCTGATCAAACTCCCGCGCCTGATGACGTCAGCCAGGGGCGATGAAGCCCCCGGCGACAGAAGGCCAGAGTTATTGTCTGTTTCAGATGCCTTGGCACCAAGCGAGAAGCGACGTGAGAAGCCGCGACTGATTTTCGACGAATAATTGGCAAAAACCGACGAATCTTTGGAATTTTTTCGTCCGCTCAGGGGCCGGGAGTTTGAAGACTTTTTCAACAAGTTTCGACAAACTTTCGGGAACTCCAACTATTCGACCTCTATTTCTTTCGCTTCACCGACGACGACGGAATTTTTTCGACACACCGAGCCGTTTTTGAATTTTCAAATAGGACATGAAATTTCGGTCAAGTTTCGTCTCTAATAAAACCTTTTCTCGACCCTCTTGCTTGCAATGTTTGCTCATAAGTTTAGTGATCTCTTCATTTTGAGAGTTGTACGCATAAACCAGCGGCGTGAAGCCAAGTCGATCCTCAATAAATAATGGCATTGTTATCCAGCAAAATTTGCAGCAAAAATGACAGACTCATCAAAAAGCGCACGCATAAATTAGGGCAGTTTTTCCCCAACGATCCTGCAAATTTACATCCGGATCCTTGAGGAGCAAGTATTTAACGATCGGGATCGCTTTTCGTACCTCCTGACCCCAGCGTCGTGCGCAAACGGTCATTAGCGCTGTTTGGCCGTCTTCATTTGCGAGTCCACTGTCGTCCCGCCTTCCACTAAAGTTCGCACAAGTTTGTACTTTCCGTTCCAGGCTGCGGTCAAGATGATGACCTGGATTTGAAACGTAGCCACGTCAGTGAAGGTTAACTCTTCCTCGCCACTCACTTGCATAACGCGAGACCTGAAATAAAAAGTTTATAAATAAATAAATAAATAAATAAATAAATAAATAAATAAATAAATAAATAAATAAGTCATTTACTGCAGTTTACGCTAGTTTGGGTGCCATTCTATATACCACTAGAGTATTAAATCATTAAGGTTTGGATTAAATACTTTATGGATTTGAATATAACTTTTGCATTTACTCACGAGTTCATTCACAAAGCCAAGCATTATTCGCTCGTGAAAGTTACTAAAAAACAGCTTTGTAACCACTTCCTAAAAAGCCTTCAGCTCTAAAACTAAAGCAAACGTCAAATTAAATCTGTCTTCTCAATTTTAGAAATTAATGTAAG